>VWZU01010561.1:759339-862990 GCA_013397095.1 Sterrhoptilus dennistouni | reverse complement strand
CCCGCTCCAAAAAAAAGGAGGGAGCCCGCGCCCGCCGCGTTCCATCCCCGCCTCGCAGCCCTGGCGCTGCCCACCATCGAAACCTCCAAGGCGCCATGGCTGTTGCGAAACTGCCATGAGAGCCCGCAGCCCCTGCACCCTGGAGCGACCCTGTACATGCAAATTAGAAATCCCAGGTGCATCTTGGGACCCTTTTAACACCAAAAACCCCTTATAAAAATAAACCTAAGTAAAATTAAAGCACACAAAAACCAATACTAGGCCGTGTAAACCCTAGAGTATCAGGGGAATTGATTTTTCCAGCTTTTGTGACTCGCTGTGACTTAAAAGTACCAAGCCAGAAGTGAGACCCCAAGGCAAATAAAGGGAATTCAGAACTCTGGGAACACTCCCAGCAAGGGAAGAGTTCTCCAGCCCCGCTGTACTTCCTGCTGCAGAGCTGACAAGGACCCTCCTCCTCCACGGCGCACCGGGCGGCCAAAACCCCTCGAGCAACCATTCTAAGAGCTGATTAATATAGGCATTTTAAGGAGAAAAATATTATCTCTGCCCATTTTTAACATTGGGGTATTTTTTGCTAGCAGTATTACACTCCCTAATTAGCCACCACCTTGTTTGGTTTCATCCTTGAGGCCCTGCCCTGTGTGAGGAACATCAGTGGGTAAATAAGAATTCACTATTTCCACTCCAGAGACCAGAAAACATGCAAGTTTGGGACACCAAGGTCATATATTAAGCCACATCTTCTAGTTTTGTTATTGCTAAAAATCAGAGAGTACCCTAGATAAGGGTTTGATTAGAGCTAAGACCTCACCAGCAAAAACAAATCGACCAAATTCAGAATTAAGTGCAGGGTGGGGCCTATTTAGGAGGCAGTGAATCCACACAGATGCCAACAAGCTCAGAGCATGATTGCAGTAGAGTTGTATACATATTATTAAAAGCACAAACAGCCTCCTGTATCCTTATTGTTGACGTGCAAAATGAAAAATGTGATTGTCTTTCACTCTTTAAGCTGAAATTTCAGAATCAATAACTCGAAAACAAGCAAAAAATCCATCACAAGCCCAGCTTTGTGGTTACGGAATAAGTCTGGCTTAGCAGAAACCTGTGAGACATAGCATGCATGGAACATTATAAAAGCCATTTTGGCAAGTGGCAAATAAAAAGATATTTAAAAAATACACCTCTAACTTATCTAGTCATACGCACTAATGAGATATGAGGAAAGAGAAGTCTTCCTGACCCAGCATGAGCGCTCAGGTAAATTAAAATGATGTCAACACTAATTCTTCCCTTAGGACTGTATTTTCAAATGTTAATTATAAATTAAATATATGACATTCATACTTAAAACTTGATTATAGGTTTCATTTTCAATTCAGAATAAGTATTTTTAATGAATTTACAGGAAAAAAAAGTAAAGGAAACAAAACCCGTCTCGACACCAAGCAGGAGAATATTTTCATTAGGGTATATATGAAATTACCAATACGATGCTTTATTTAACTGTGTTCTTTGTTACAGCAAAACATACTGATTTCTGGATGCAGATTAACTCTATCTTCTTTGGTCACCAGGAAAGACAACTGAGGTATTTAAGAAAGCAATTTTTAGAACAATACATGCAATTTCCTGCATTTCCTTCCAGGAAAAAACATATGTAATAGAAATTACTGGAATTAAATCTATAATCAGCATGATAGGTTCAGCTCAAAGGGCTTGAAAACTTCTTGTTTTTGCTGTGCTAATCTTTTCTCTCTGAGGCTTACTTTCAGTGTGGGTTTTCCCTGACAAAATAAATGCTCCTCCAGCCACCACGTTTCACAATATTCAGTGTAATAGACTGCTACTGCAGTCTGTAAAGATCACCTCTGAAACCTTAGCACTTCTTTTCTCAAGTAACACGTGATAGGACAAGCGCAAATGGCCTCAAGTTGCACCAGGGCAGGTTTAAGTTAGATATTAGAAAAGAATTTCTTTCCCAAAAGGGTTGTCAAGCATTGGGACAGGCTGCCCAGGGAAGTGGTGGGGTCACCATTCCTGGAGTGATTTAAAAGACATAGAGATGTGGCACTTAGGGACATGGTTTAGTGGTGGTCTTGGCAGTGATGGGTTAATGGTAGGGCTTGCTGATCTTAGAGAACTTTTCCAACAAAAATGATGCTGTTCTCAGCACCAAACAAATAGCCAGCAGTCCTAGAATCTCCAAAGCTGTGCTCTTACACCTGTGAAGCACAGTGCAGTCAAAGACAGAGCTCGCCCACCTATATCATGCAGAACAAGAAAGTCTGGTGGAACTCTTTTTAATTTTATATTTTTTGGAAATAGTGAGCCTGACACCATTCTGAGGGACAGCAGACCTGCCTCACCTGTCTCTCTGTCTACTGTACAAGATGCTGTGCCACAAGAGCCTTGACCCCAGCCAAAATTAAGAGGGGGTGTTTACAGTCTCATCACACTGGTGGCAGGGCAAAACAGCTTCCTGGAAGGTCTTGGCTTTTCCTCAGAGGGGGAATCCTGTCCTCAGGAGCACAGGAGCCCAGGAGACTTCATTGCTCACATTTGGGGCAAAAAGTTTTGTGAAGCTGAGAGGCCAGGAAGCAAGGCTGCTCTGCCTGGTTCTTTTTCCAAGACCATGGGTATGGGGGAGAGATTCTTCTCATAAATCAACAATCAGTGAACCCAAATTCTTCATTTCACCCTCTAATTTCAATTTCCAATTATTCAGGTTTCTGACTGGTTGCTATAATAAAGAACCATACACACAGAGACACATATATATTTAAAATATTCCATCATAGACTGCCTGTCCCTGAAAATGAAATGACTACATAAGTATCTGAAGTCCTACTCTAGTAATTTAATATAATCCCTTGGGAAAATATCAAATTTAGGTCTGACTTCTTCCTTCATTATTTATCTCCTGCCAACACAGCCTTGTTGTCCTTTCTGAGTTATACTCAAGCCGGACAACAAAGAATGACAGAGGTGTAAAGTGATGGAATATAAGCATCTAGATAGATAAGGTCATATCAGAGAACCAATAACAAATCAAAATAAAATCAAATTATCCAGTTTTTTGAAGTGCCATTAGTAAAAGCAGTACAGAAAAGAAGAATATACTGAAAAACACATACTGAATTAAAGATCTGATAGGAAACATTCAAGTTTCAATTTTCATCTAAAGTGCCAGTTTCTTTGCAACAAGTTAGACAAGGGGGAATTATCATATGCAGGCTCATTTATTGAGAGTGAATCTTGATTCTCAAATCTTGATCACCAAAGCAATAAAACAGGAGGGTAAAGAATGAAAACCCTAAACACATAAACTAAGAAAAATAATTTGCTACAATTTCTTTCTCTCCTTTTCTCCAAGATTAAAATGGTCCCTCTGGGCCTGTTGTAGCTGAACAGATAAAACCTTTGGCAATGCACTTATGTATAACTGCAATGCAGTCGTATTCCTAAATCTTCAACAACTCACAGAGAGTTCAAGATAACTTAAAAAGTTTGTGTGGGATTTCCTGGACATCAGTTTCTGCCCATTGCTTCATGTCCTATTGCTCAGCACCATGGAGCAGAGCCTGATCCATCTTCTGACCCCTCCCTTCAGGTACTGACAGATATTGACAAGGTTCCCTCTCAGTCATCTCTTCCTGAGACTGAAAAGGCCCAGCTCCTTCAGCTTCTCCTCATCAGATCCACCAGTCCCTTCATCATCTCTGTTGCCCTCCACTGGACCTGCTGCAGAAGTCATCTCTTTTGTACTGAAGAGCTCAGAACTGGACACAGCAGTACAGGTGAGGTCTCCCTAGAGCTGGGCAGAGGGGCAGGATCAGCCTGACCTGCTGGCCATGCTCTCCCTAATGCACCCCAGGACACCTTTGACCTCCTTGGCCATGAGGGCACTGCTGGCTCATGGACAGCTTGTTGTACACCATGACTCCCAGGTCCTTCTCCACAGAGCTGCTTTCCAGCAGCTGAGTCTCCAGCCTGTCTGGTCCATGGGTTTATTCTTCCAAAGGTGCAGGATCCTGCACTTCCCTTTGCTGAATTTCAGAGGGTTCCTCTGTGTCCATCTCTCCAGCCTGCTGAGGTCCTTCTGAAAGGCTGCACAGCCCTCTGGGGTATCAGCCACTCCTCCCAGCTTTGTGTTGTCAGTGAACTTGCTGAGGAGGCACCTGTCTCTCCATCCAAGTCACTAATGAAGAAGTTAAACAATGCTGGGGCCAGTATTGACCCTTGGGGACACCGCTAGTGACAGAACAACTATACCCTGTGACACTGCTTACGACCCTCTGGGATGTGCCATTCAGCCAGTTCTCAGTCCACCTCACTGCCCACTCATCTAATTCACATTACCTGAATTTACCTATGAGGATGCTATGAGAGACAGTGTCAAAAGAAAAGCCTTTCTGAAGCTGTGGCAGAGAACATCCACTGTTCTCACCTCATCCATCCAACCTGCTCTATTTGCCCTAGTCTTGAGCAGAGGGGTTAGGGATTAGACATCTCCAGAGGTGATTTCCAGCCTCAGGTACACACTGGGATTCTATTGAAAAGCATCAGCAACAGTACTGATCTGAAACAAGAAGATATATAATTTAACTTTTGAATAAACACCATCATATCCTATGCTGCAAAATACATTGCAAAACTAGAAATGCTTGGGATGGTCAGAGAAAGAACAAAATGAATCTCATCTGAACTTTCCCTTTGCAAATTACTGTGGAATTTACGATGCTCCCTTTCAGATACATAGCTGCTCTGTGAAAAGAGAGCTAAGTCTAGCATTCATTTCTTAAAACTATCAGTAATTCAACACTGCTGCTGTGCTCCCAACTAATGAGCCACACAGCAAGTCAACAGACTGTTTACTTTTGCATTAATATTTAACTTCCATGAATTAATTGGAAGATTTCTTGATAAATTTTTGGAGTGGCTCATATGTACACAAACTACAGCCAGCTGCAAGTGTAACCAAGTTAAATGATTGCCCTTAGCAACGTCTGAGCAAACACAGCACAGTTTTCCTCAGTTCAGTCTGATTAATAAGCAAAGACCTGGCTTATTTTCGTCAAGACCATGAAAGCATAATATGAAGCACCACATTTTCCTTTTCAAACCTGAAAGTTTTTTTCTTTTCATATCCCAACATCCTTAGTTCAAGTTCAGTAATTTTTTATGTGTTATTGCTTTTCTCTTTATCTATTCCTCTTACAGTCTGAGCCAAGATTTACTCTCAAGTAGATTGCCCCCATTTATTAAAGAGAAGCAAACAGGAAGGACTGGATGTACAAAGGGGGCTCTGTAGATGTTTTCAGTAGAGACTTATTTCATCGTTGTCCAGAACACTTCTATTGGCAACCAAAATAACAAAATATGTCAGCCCTCAAACCCCACTGATGGGATATCACTCACAGGAGTCTGAGATCCAGCTCTGTTCCCCCATATTTCCATTGAAACCAATGCACACAGCCTGTGTTCACACAGCAGAAAAGGTTAACAGCATTAAGCTATCCAAAATTCTGTGAGAAAATATAGAATTCATTTCTGTATCACGGGTTCTAGTGATGTACCTGAAAGCTGTGTCTGCAGCTGCCCTGGAGTATCTAGGGGTTCTCCCTGGATATAGAGACAGGATAACTCTGAAGCATAGGCTCCCCTGCCTTCTGTGTATGAAACAGGGAGGTCTTCAACTCTGCTTCATATCAGTTCCAGGAAAGGCTACACAGACCTAATCCAGAGCATTTCAGGTTTGATACTGAATATGTGAACATTCGGTCCTTGGGAGTGATGAAGCTCACATAGTTATTTTAGACCTGTCACTACCTCAGGCTGTTTCACTGCAGCCTCCTGAGGAAGCCTTCCAGAGGAAGAGGAACTAGCAAGCAAAGATGTAATTAATTGTAATTAAGATGCAATTTCTGTGACCTAATACAAATGTGAGTATTTTGTCATTCATGTAGAATCACATACACATACCATGTAAAAGATGGGGAAAACAATTCAGAGAGAGAAATTATCAAATAGTCTTAAAACTCTTTATCCACTTTATGGAATAATCCCACCTTTGACAATGCTAGAAATTGAACCTAAAATTTAAGAAAACGAGTTAAGGAGTGAATGATGGACAAAAGGGTTCATTTGCTTTAAGAAATGGTATCACAGCTAATAATTTTAACAAAAAAGTTTGTTGTTTATGACTGCCTTCTCCTTTGTACAAATGTGAATGAATTTTGTGTTTGTTTTTGAGAGCTGTTGGCTCCATGACAATACCTACACTGATCATGATGATAGGTATTGTATGTGAAATGTTACAAATATCAAATCTAATTACGTATTTTTTCATGTCATCACTAAATCAAGGAAAATACCTTCTTGATTGAGCACTAAACTAACGGAAGAAGAAAGTAAACTTTCTATGGTATTAAAGAATGAATACTTTTTTAAAAATTTCTACATACATACATCTCAAGAGCTTTAAGAGGGACATGGCATAAAAGCATGGTAAGACTTCAGCTGTCAGTCCAAAGGAAATCAATAAAAATAATAAATTATTAATATCACAAAAGCATGCCCCATTTTGAAAACAAAACAGAAATAAAATACCAAATAAATTTCTTGGGAATCGTGAAATTCAATTCTGTTACCACAGACACTTTCCCTTCAGCTCAGATGTTCACGGATGAACCCACTCTCATCCCCTTCCATAACTGCAATGAGACTTTGTGATGCACATACCTTTTTTACTTAGTCAAATATCTTTTTTCTTTTAACAAGACAGAGTATGCTCATTAATTGAGAACAAGTAAAAGAAACAAACTTAAATCCCATAATTCTGAGAAAATGTGCCATTATGACTGATACTGCAAAATGCTACCTTGATACTATGAAGTACCAGGGGCAAAATCCTTCCCTGAATCTTCAGAACTGCAGTCCAACACAGGGTCTTGTGGTGAAGGGTAAAACAACTTTTCTTAACTTTCAGTAACTTTGTCACTGTGCATGGAATCTGTAGGATTACAGGTGCTTCTCCAACTGGAAAATAGAAACAGGATGTACCTGACCTGTACCATATCAGAGACACTAAATTCTTTGTAATCAATCAGAGAATGGGTGCTGATGTTTTTCTGTCTCTGGGGAGAAGGGACTGAAAAGAAATCATGCTCTGTCCTACTCCTCTCCATGTTTTACATTTCTTTAGTGCCCCATTACAAAAAGTAATGTTGCATGAACAAAGGCAGCCCTGGCCAATGAGCAGGAACTGTCCCTTGCATGCCTGTTACTGAACCATAGCAATGAGCAGTTTAATCTTTGATGGAAAACAGTTGTTCAGCCCTTTCTGCTACACTAACCCACAGGATAGCATTACTTGGAAGAATTCATTCCTGTGTATTTGTACCACTCTAACTGGGTAGCACTGGAAATTCACTGCAAACTCAGTGTTGATATGACCATGACATTCTGGAATGCCAAGAATGGGGAGGTTTTATGTTAGAAAAAAACAACACACCTCCCAAAAACAAACAAGCAAGCAAACTAAAACTAATGGTTCAATATTAAAAGTCTAAAAATATACAAGATACACTTCCATTACTTTTAGTACACTTTCCCATGAAACAGACCAAAAAAAAAAATCTGTATAAAAGTATTATTTTGGAAAATTCAAATTTTCTGTCTCTCTACTAGTTCCACCTCCATACAATGACTCCTGCCTTGACATCCTTAATTGTCCATAACCTTCTCCAGTAGTATCAATTTCCTTATGGGCATGCTTTTGTTTCCCTCTCACGCCCTGCCTGATATATGCTCTACTGATCTCCTCTGTGGTGAACAGTGACAAGACTTGAGGGACTGGCCTGCAGTTTAGGGTGGTTAGGAAGGTTTAGGTTGGATATCAGGAAAAGGTTCTTAATCCAGAGGGTGACTGGGCACCAAAACAGGCACCCAGGGAAGTGGTTACAGCACCAAGCCTGGCAGAGTTCAGGATGCATTTGGACAATGCTCTCAGGCACATGGCATGGTTCCTGGGGTGTCCTGTGCATTGCCAAAGTTCAACTGGATGATCCTTGTAGTGTCACTTCCAACTCAACTCATGCTGTGATTCAGCTTCAGCTCCTATTCTTAGAATATATCAGCTGTCCCTTATTCATCTCAGATTCTGAGAAAACCATCGCTGAACTTCAAATGTGAAAAACATATTTGAGTTTCCTTCTAACCCTAAATATGAAATAAATTTCTTGTGAGAAATATATTGAGCTATATCGTTCAAACAGTGCAAAAAAGTATTCGTCAGTAAGACACTATCAACCAAACAAGTAAAAGATACTTCCTAGTCTTGATGCAGCTGCCTCCTGTTCTTTGTATGTTTCTTTTTTTCATTTTGGTCCTGTCATATCCCAGTTCCTAAGCTGTCAGCCACATTCAGCTGCAGAGTATGTGATAGATTTGTTTGCAAACAGGAGCTGGTTAACGTTTCCAGAATCTGCATATTTCAGTCATTATAAATTCTGTTTGCCTGTTCCTTTTCAGAAAACTACAAAGACATGGCAAACAGCCACACCATGAGTAAAGCTGCAAATTGTTAACTGGATCAAAGGAATGCATCACAAAAAGGTTTGCAAAAAATACACACTCTTGTTTGTACACCTATGTAAATCCTTTTCTAGTGGTTTAAATACCAATGGTCACCTCAGCAAACATTTAGAGGCAACTAAATTGGTCACAGATGTACACATACTTCCAGTTTAATTACTTCTTGATATAGAAGAACAAAAGATCATAATCATATACCCACAGTCATGTTTCATCATCTAATTCCTTAATAGCAATATATTTTGCTGTGGAAACTACTCTTACTAGAGCTCTGAATAGCATATGTGTTCTGTTGTATGTTTTAGTATCTCTTTTAGTTTTTTTAAATGGTTGACACTGTTACCTTATTTATTTCTTTTCCACCATATTAGATACAATTTTCAGGATATGACACAAGTAAATAAACTTGTGGAAATAGGCATATAGATAACAAACAGGAAGATTTAGAAATCATTATTATGTTGCTATTCTCCTAATATAAACGTAAAAAACAAGAGATGGACTTTCTCCTCCTACATTTCACCAGTTAATTTATGTAGGTTCTTCTAATCCAATCCTGGAGATTGTCTCCCTTGAACAGAACACTAAAAATTCCCCTGTGTGTACTGCAAGTGAAATGCCCCACACAATGCTTTTTCTGATCATCCTCTTTGCATCCTCAAACCCTCACCCCCCAGAACCCAACCTTTGCTGACAGCCATTCTTCAGTTTTGGTGAAGCTGTGAAACCCATTATGAATACAGACAAAAAGACACCCAGTTTAGTTTGCTTCCAAAGCTTGTAAAAACTTTAGGACAAAGAACCCAGCCTGTTCAGATATACAAGATATTTTCCCAAGAATGTAGCCATCTCTAGAGTGAGAGAGCCATTCTAGAGTGAGAAATCCAATACATTCCCTACCATGCAGTTGGAGACAAGCAGATACACTCAGGTTTCACACCTCTGTTAGCTTTCCAGCAAAACCACAGGAAAAAAGAAGTACAAGACCAACACGTTGCCTTGAATCATACCCTGACTGGTATTATGGATAAATTCCATAAACATAAAACAATATCACTATATCAATAAAAAATAACACTATATACCTTAAAAAGATGGATATTGTTTTATAAACACACTTATATGTCAACACTGAATGTTACTTTGTCCATGGAGACAAAGGAGTTCAAATTCGACAGAGCCAATCTAACAAATTCCATTATATTTATTATTTGAGTATATGTTCTCAAGGGCACACTCTTTCCCTCATACACACAGTTCTGCTGCAGTGATACAGCCACAACATTCTTTGCTTCATGGGACTTAGGGGGCAAAGGGTGGAAAATCAAATTTAGGCCTAAGAGAGACAAAGAAGGTTCTCTCCCTGCTCCAGTGATGCTGCTATGCTTACCTAGCTGGGGCAGAGAATTTGTCCATCTGTGTTTAGTTTACATGGGACATGAGCTGTCACTTTTAGTGAGCAAGGCCCCATTTGTTAAAATAATCTATTTCCAGTTGGTCAGAGAACATTCTGCACACATTATGTGTACTCTGGAAAAAGAACCAAATATAATGATGAGCATTGAAAATAGTAAACAAACTTCCTGAAGGGAGGCTTTTGGCTTAAATGGATGAAAACAAGCTTATTATTATTTTTTTTAAATGTATTGCAAATACTGTAAAAAATATAAAAACAAACCATAACCTAGCACGTAGATTGTCCATCTAAAACATTTGCTGGTGGTTATGGGATCATAATACTTACATGTTTTTGAGGTGTAGAGGAGGGTTTAGCAAATATGAGGTACATTTTGTGTTTGTTGATATGTTGTTAGGACATATTTCTTTCCCTCCTTGCTAACCACAAGGCTGAGACAAATACTACAAATAAATTTGCAGGAATAAGAAGGAAAGCAGCAAATTTAGTCCATTCTTGATGCTGTTAATGTCTATACACTAAGATGTAGCAAGAAAGCCATTTGGCCAACACTCCAGATAACTGGAAACAAAACAGTTTTTTCCTTGGATGTGTTAACTTCTGTGTATTCCAGAGTCCAGACTAAGCAGCAGGACTCTGCAGGGTTTGTCCTGTGAAGCACAACATGTAGCTAACCCTGCCATGTCCACTCTGACTTGTCAGTGACCAGCTGGCAGCACAGGCTGAGTAGGCACAGACTGCCTCCACTCATTTTAGAGCAACAGGGATTCATGCTCCAAAACGAGTTGAAAAGGAGAAAAGCAGTGGGCTTGGAGATTGACTAAAAACCAGACAAAGATAATATGATGGTGAGGAAACTGGTACTGGTGATCTAGCAATCTATTTTCTTCCACTACGAGGGAACATTTTAGCATCAAGACATTCTACTCCTCAGCAGTTACGAATGTTTTTCAAAACCGTGTCACTACCAAAGCCTTGGGTAACTGACATCTTTTGGGACTGCTGTTCTATTTTCCCATTTACATTTATTTTGTAATTTCATTTAGATTTTTTTCTAACTTGTACATATTATCACACATATTATTATACTGTCCTCTTATTGCTCTCCTCTCCTATGAGCTGGCATAAGCCAGAACAGGAGCAGTCTCAGGTGCATGGCATATGAAGTCATTGCTATGGAGACAACTTGGATTACCAAGTCCAATGGGGTCAAAGAAAAGACTTATTTCAGAGATCTCTGGATCTGTGCCAGAGCCTCCAAGTTTAACTGCCTGACATGTAAAGTATATGGTATCTTTTGGAATGGAAAATATTTCATAAATTCACATTACTGTAAAGTATTAATTTTCTTACTTTGGTGACATCACCACACAGAAGATTTCTTAAGTAGTCCAGCTCCTCCTGTATGCTCCAGGAGTGTTTGAAATCCCCACACTGCTCAAGGAACACTGAAGAAATGAACAGGATTCTTGCTCCAAATTTTTTGCAAATGGATTACCTGCCTTGGTGAGGAAAAAATGTCATATGAGTAACTCCAGCCACTCATGCCTGAAACAACTCATGTCTGGGTTATGGAAAATATATTCTTTTCTTCTTTAGGGCATGGAGTATTTGGACCAACACTTGTTGGAAAACACAGAGAGATAGGAAAACTCTGCCTTAGCATTACCCTGTATATCAATTCAGAACAGGTCTGAAATGACAGCCGGAGAGCAATATCATTCATTCAGTTGAAGCCAATACCCTTGATCCATCACATTTGGGATCAAGGCCAGCACAGAAGACAGGACACAATTTAGAGAGATTGATGGAAGATCTACTTTCAGTGAGCAGATATCCATTCTCATCTTCCTGATCTTTTGGCATAATCCAACATCATCTGTCCCAGGGTATGGCAGAGATCCAAATGCAATGCGCTGAAAAGATTTAAATCATTCCCTCCAAACAACAGTAACAGGAAACCACATCCATCCCCATCCTCTTCACTTATAATGTCAAAATGATCTGCTCTACAGATATTTTCAACATTGATGTGAAGTAAGAAAACACAGATGTGATGTGACAGGAGCATGAAGATGCCACCTACCTCTGCTTGTGTGCATTAAACCACACAGTTGGCAGTGATCAGTGTCTGAGTACACAGTGTAGGTCTGCTGCAAAACGTCTTTTGTTACCAAACACTTGTACAGACATACCTATTCTTTATATATTTATCATCTTGACGTAAGAGAAACCCTTGCAACTTGTTCTTAGTTATATGAAGTATTGGTACCTCCTGTCTCCACACCAACAAGGCATAATGTTATTTAAAGTGTCTCTCACTACAGTATTTCATCAACGTGGGTTCCAAAAAATCCATCACAACTGTTCTCCACACTCTACACTGGAAATCCTCCTTGAAATCATGTGAAGGTCTTTACTCACAAAACACTGAGTGATGTGTGACAAAGATAATATGAAAGACCACCTACAGAAGGGGAACAGATAGGGGTGGCAAATATTAATGAAATTTCTATCATTGTATTTCTAATGAAAAGGTACAGCTTGTTTGTACTGAAAATGAAGTTTTTTGGAGGCCAGTCACAAGAATGAGTTCCACCAGGAGCTATGACTCATCACAAGCATTTCCACTTCTCTCTCTAAATGTCTGACATCTTTCTTTTCCTGGCCTTCTCAAACTTACAGCTTATCCATTTTAAAAACAGATTTATTGCTTAAAAAAAATAAAATTCTACCAAAACCAAACACTGCTCTGTCCATTCAATTTTCAGCTCAGAGACAACTTGAGAGAAAGGCCAAAATACACATCATGGACACAACATTTAATACTTGTCCAGAAAGCAGTGAAAATTATATAGAAATAAAGGCAGCATTAAAATATTTTGTAAAAGAAATATGTTAAGATCTTTCTTCTGTTGTAACATAGGTAAAGCAGTTTAATTGCATAAAGTTATGCTTACCTCCTCAGTGACAGGCATTGCTGTATCCTTCTTACCTTATTGATATATATTATCTATATATCTAGTGATATATATTATCATATATATAATCTTATCTTATTGAAATATATATTACTCATTACCAACAGGATAATTCTGAAAGACAGCAATTATTTAAAGAAAATTACACTCCCTTTGTGGCTAAAGTTTATTTTTATTTATTTATTGAAACTGAGCAGTGGCTTTTGCATCTGCTTTGTAACCTTCCAAAACATGTTTTTCACAGAAATAAAGTCATTATTTTGTGTCTTCAAATTGATTTTATATTTCAACAAGTCCATTTATTTGTTTATGAATGTTCCAACACGATGATTATAAATTAGAAAACTATTTTCCTAATAAAAAAAGTCCCTCACCATAAATACTAGCTACTAATTAACACCAAATGTCTTAATTTTTGGTCATAACATCCCAATAGAATTTTCTGTTATATTTTTATTTTTTAATGCAAATAGCCAAAAACACTTATAGAGAATAAAACACACAATGGCACATCATGACCAATGATAGAATGGCCAATTAGACTGCTAGGGACACTTTTTGAAAGGATCATTTCTATAACCTAAATTTTCATTATATGTAAGTGTACAAATTAATTAAAAAAGCTATAAAAACAAAAGACTGGGAATAACACCAGAGAGAAAATAATTTGTCACTGTGCAATATTACTAATTTTACAAAAGCACCTCCTCTCAGGACCCTTTTTTCTTCATGTCCAAGCAGAAGGAGGTGACTGATAAGGTCTCGTGGAAAAGATGCCAGTACTGTAATGGATAGCTAGATCTTGACATCTGAATTCTAGACTGTTCTTATGGTTTGAATTTTTTTCTAGTTTATTATATATCTATATACATAAATATATATTTTAAGGAAGAGAATATACAAGGCAGGAAAGTGGTGGCAAGCAGAAGTATGCCTGCCAAGGTCTCAGGCAGATATTAATGTCAACTCAAGGGAGGTTCCATTATCATCCAGAAGACATCCAGTAATCTTTGTGCTGTTCTTTAGTGAGCTCTGCTGGGAGAGGACAAAAATGACTGATTACCTCCATTCAGAACCACAGAGACCACACTGCTTGCACTAATCTCTCATGTTCCCGGTCTGAGAAATACAAGAATGAAGTCTCTCCTCTTTAGGAAATCAAGACCATGTTCCACCAACACAGGTTGCTGCATAGCACCAGCTGCAAACCTGGTGGAGTTGGGTTTTTTGTTTTGTTGGAGTTTTGGGTTTGTTTTTTTTTTTTCTGTAATTCAACAGCATGTCAGAATTTTCAAATATAGAACAATCTGTCTGAAATCAGAGAGACTGATAAGAGATATAACCTTCAAAATATCAACATATCATTTTGCTGAACTATGTTTTCTGACTAACCTTGTCAGTCTGCTCTGAGCTAGCAGTAAAACAGAAAAACACACATAGGCAGCATTATGAAATAGATCACAGCAGAACACCACTACCAACAAATCAAACATATTAAAGCCAGGCAAAAAAACCAAAGTGCATTTATGGGATCCCTCTTTATCTTTGAGAAGGTGAATAAAATTGCTCATCCACACATAATCACCAAAAAATGAGCAGCTAACATCAGCATAAAACTGCAGGAGTAAATTCTTAAGCATACACATCCAAGTAGAGAATTTTATCATAAATGCTTACATGCTCCAGGAATTGATCAAAGATTTACTGTCAGCGATCTACTCTGACTTGACACTTATAAAAACTGCTCTTTATTTAAACAGAACAAACTCCTTTATATTGACAGGCATTCTGTGTACTTCAGCCTAGGCTAGACTTGATCTTTTAAAAGCATTTGTTCTTTCTGGTTTAGTTGCAAGTGGAATCCTCCACTGGTAATAAATGATAGTGTCTCCACTAAGAAAAGTGGGCCATAAAAATGCCCTGGCTGCTCATGTTGACATCTCAGAGGGGCTTCACGTTTGACCTTTAGCTACATAAAACTGAAATGCTGCTAAAGAGAAAATAATAATAGAAAACTAAAAATATCTGAACTCCTGCAAGCTGATTTCTCTAAAGATGAACTTAAGCATTTTATATGAAGCTAACATCCACCTCCAATATCAGGAAGACAACTTAAGCAGCTATCCCAATGTTAATTCATCTGCCAACATTTCCAAGGAGAATAAAAAATCTTGATTAATCAATTCCCAAATCTCCCAGTGCCTCAAATGCCCATTAGAAAATTTAACAGTATAATGTTAATCAAGCTGCTTTACAGGGGATTTAAGCACACCTTAGGACTATCTGCAGTCACAGAATATCTGAGTGAACTGAGCAGTCTAAAAATGTTCAGCTTCCTTTTGCTGTTCTCTAAAATTGTTTCATGAATGCAGATGGGCACTTGCATCTTTATACAAAGTACAAAAGCAACACAGGTTGAATCAGTTTCTCAGACATGGGGTTACAGCTTCTGCCGGTGTTTTTCTTTTCAAATGTAAAAACTAGGAATCACTCTTGATACAGGAGTAGTTTGTTACCTCAAGCTCATGGAATTTTTCAAAGTCAGTTGTGGCCAAAAATACCTCACAATGCTGCTGCTGTCAGTTATATCTGCACAAAATGAAATGGTGGATTGTATGCACAAAAGGATTGCAACTGTTAATTCCCAGTGGTGACTGAGACTCGGTTTTATACTGTGCAGGCAAAGCAAGTGGGAGCAATAAACCTGCTCTCAAGTATTGAGTCTGGCTAAATAAGATTGGACCTGTTGTTTACTTGCCATAGATGGAGAAAAAAATGGGTAAAGTTTTGGCCCATTACTCACACACAATGAAAATAAATTGACCTGAAAATAGCTGAATTTGTGAAGATAAAAATTTCACGAGAAACGTGAAAGGGGAGAGAGGTTCAAGGGGTTACTATGCCAATGGACTTCAGCAGCTCTTTCATATGCTCTGATCCTTGCATGATGCTCTGTTCTTTGCCTTTTCCATCAGTGAAATCAATACTAAACTGGGCACATGGATCTACTTCTGTAAAGCATGATGTAAGCAGCTTTATTCCTGTGAATCTTGTTATTAACAGCAATGAGATTATTTATGTGAATTTTTTCTAGCATACATCAGCAAGTTTAGAGAGTCTCTCAGAACAATCCATTAATTTCTTGCCAATGTGTTTGTTACAATTTACTAATCAGTAAGAGACTGTAAATTCCATTTTAGACTCACTTCCAGATTAAAAAAAAAAACAAAAACTGAAACCAGCCACATTTCTCTCTACATACTGCAATCAGGCTTCTATTACCCTATAAGATGGTTCACATTAAAATGAATGGTTCATGTTCTAAGAGATTAGAGGATAATTTTGTAAATTGGATTACAATGAAGAGACTTAACATTCTTGCGTAGTTCTACAAAATATAAAGGGACCATTGTAAGAGCCTTTGGGTAAACTGTATGTTCACACAGAAATTCCCTGACCACCCAGAGAAACACCTTGAGCAAACTGTTAATCAGTAACTTAAGAAATGTGACCTCTTTTTTTCATGAGTGTCAACACTAAAATCATAAAATCAAAAATTTCATGCATATTATTCTAATACTGAAGTCATTATCACAATAATATAACTTAATAGCCAAATCTGCTGACATAGCATATTGTTATCTCAGTAATTTAGTCAATCTGGTCAGTGTTTACCAAGTACTTATCTAGAAGCTTTGGTTCATATTAATGGCATGAATTGACTTATTCCCATAGAAGAGATCCCCTGGCACCACAGCTCATGAAAAATTCTATTGTCGAGCATTTATTCAAGAGTACACAAACATTGAGTGCCAAACTGATTAACTTGACTCCAGCTCTGTGAAGATGTCACTCGTATGGCCTCGATAGAAATACTGCTGTTTGCTCAAGGGATTAAAAACATGCATTATAGGAATATGTGACAGCCTTCTCAACGGTCTCAAGATCTCAACCACTTATGTGTTTCTTATAAAAGTTTTCCTAATGAATAAGAGAAGGTGCCCAACTGTGCTACCATTGAAACCTTCATACTCCTTTGCTAAGCCAAGAGTATCTACAGAAAAGGTCTTTTTCTCTTGACGATGCTGAAAGCAGTTCTGAAGTGTTCTGAAAGCTGGTTTTGAATAGTAGCTATTAACTTACATTAGTAAGCAACAGCTAATAGTAACTAAACCTTAACATTATCTTTGTTTAGTCTTTCATGCACAAATATTTACTTGCTAAATGCTTTCATGAGTCTTTTGTTTTGCTGACTATATATTAGACCGTCAGGATAAAAGATATTAGCATTTTAATCACATTAATTTAAAAAAGCCTTAATCGCTTACTTATCTCTTTCTGTGGTGTGAGGGTCAGTAAATAAAGTGTTACAATGGGTGGACTTTGAACTTATAATTCTGAAGTTCTTGAATTTTCTTCCCGGTTTGCTGCCAAATAAAATTAAGTAAAAACTTATGATTTAAGTTCCAGCTTTCTAAGGAATTTACTATATGAAACAAAGGATATATGTGCCCAAGTCTTTCACCTTTTGGAAGCAGTTTACACAACCCAAAACTAATAAGAATTTTCATAACAACCTTTCAAAGTCCTGATTGCACTCCATTTCTACGAAAGTGGAAAGGATAAGAGAGATTTAAGCATCTGGACATGTTTCTACATGACATTAATTAAGAACAGAAACAGAGATATTTAAGTGTAAATAGTTATTTAATCTAAGGGAAAGCATCAAAATGTTTGAGAGTCAGATTTGGATAAAATGCAGAGGTGAAAACTCTCATCTTTGAAGCTATGATACAGAAATGGAGCCTATAAAGCAAAAATTCCTCATGCAGATTTTTCATGAAGCTCAGTAAGTGATAATGTTACACAGTTCAGCTGACATTGCAGAACTGAAGTGCCCTGTACCAATACAGGCTCTGCTCAATCCTTTGCTGCACTATGCAAGTAGCCTTATTCTAACTTATACTTCTCCAGGAGTTAAAAAGGGCAAAAGTGAGGGGAGTTTAGTTTGCGTTAAGGAATCAAATTATATAGGGCATATCAGTTCTCAGAATTCTGCAAACCAATCAGTCTGTGAAAAAGAATTTGAATAAATTTTAAGATGCCTTTAAGGGGTAGTGTGAGCTACTTGTATTTACATCAAGTGCTAGCCTCTGAGAGTCCAGAGTATTTCTTCAGCAAGGGTTGGTACAGATGAAGGCATTTGAATCTTAGAAATGTTATACAACATTTGAAAGAAATAATCCATTCTTCAGGAATTCAGTTATATAGTAACTTTTCTTGTTGCCCTCTGTTTTACTTTTCTGCCTTTAATACATTAACAATGCAGACATGTTTTGGAGACTTCCTTTACTCAGGGTTTTAAGCTGTATTTTAGAAAGTAAACTTATCATATTCCAGGGATGTATATAATATATCAAGGCTAAACTACGTATTCTGATGAGAGTCAGTATTTTGTGGATTCTTCTTGAGAAAAGTCTTATCCAGGGAACATAATTGCCCTTAGCAGAAGTCTTTCTTAAAGCCTATCCTGCCATATGCTAAACACACTGAGACAACCTTTAGTGATTCTTGCTGTTAGACATGAGAAATTGGACTTACTTTCAGAATTTTAAGTAAGAAATTATTACCAAAGTTCACCCCTTTGCACAAAACCTAAGTGTTTCCAGCTGCAGTCCCAGAGCATCCCTGCAGCTCAGTGGGTAACAGGAGTCACCTTGTACTGGGTGCTGGATGCACAGACATGCTGCAATAGGAAACAGATTTATACATCTCAATACTCTTTTTTTGCTGTTTGTTGCCAGATCATTTATTAGTATCAGAACTAATATCTATCTCAGCAGAATTTAGATTAATGTAAATAATTTTTCCTGTAAACAACAATGAGCAAAGAGGTTCAACAGCCAAATGAAATGACATCAAGATCACATATCTAATCAATAAACTTTTATAAGCTCTCATTAGGGCTCAAAGAAAAATAGCAGAAGCCTAAAAAATGGAGATCAATTAGACAGTTCTGCTTGGCTGAAAGAAAGGAAAAGAACAAAGTGCCAATGGAAAGAATTTCCTTGAGGCAATTAATCTTGTACATTTCAGTTATTTGAAAATTACTAGACAAAACCATTTTAATTACATATCATTTGCTGCTCATTATTACTGTTACTACTGTTTACCAAGAGAAGTTATTTATACTTCTTTTTGATTATCAGCAGCTTTTCAGCAAATGGTGTGAGAATGAAAGACTGCAAAGAGTGAAACCAGCTTGGTACAAATGGCTGTCAAACCACAGGGAGAATACACTGGGGAAAACAAAAAGAAAAAAATCCCTTTGTAACTTCTTTTAGTTGCAGTGTTTTTATGTACTGTTGCAACTTCTTTGAAATGTGAAATGAGAGGGAAGTGTGGTCTCTCAGCAATGGATTTTACTTTAAAATGTTCTGCATTCAGTCCTTTCTTGTGACAGGAGCCATGAGGCCTCTTGGAGTGGTTTGAACCCACCATGTGTGTTGTATCCCAGTGGTCCCTCTCAGCTCTGTTTGGGTAAGCCCTATAATATACCCATTTGCCCAGCTGTATTATTTCTAATCTCACAAAATCCCACTTGGCAAACATCAGTGACAGAGAAAATGTAAACCTGTGGCAATCAGGGAAGACTTTAGTTACTGGTTAACCTTCAACCCTGTATATACAAACACAGCTTGATCTCTGATCATTGTTGAGAACTGGAAGTTTCATGGCATTATTTAACCAACTCTGTTTGTTTTAAAGGATTACTTCATCTCCCCCTCCCTCCCTCCAGCAGCTGTACTCTGCTGAAAGCCTTCCCCATTGGAGCCTGCATAACCTTTCACCTTCCTTAAAATGCAACCTGGATGGATCCAGCCGGATGCCATCCGGGTCACAGCACATTGCAGGACATGGTTTTGTCTCTACCACAGCAGCTATTTGCCCTGCACTGGACTACTTAAGTGTTTCTTAACCACAACCCAGGCTGCAAACTCGTTATCATTTAAACTCAGCTCAACAGTTTAATCTTGGCAAGGGACCAATCAGGAAAATAACCCCCCAGCAAGTCTATCTTTTCTCCCACACTTGAACAAATTTAGTCAACTGCCAGAAAAGTGTTGCAATGAGCTGTGGTTTTTTACACTTGAAATATTAACTAGTGCCTAAGAGCAGATATTGGGCAGGGACACACTCACAAAAAAACTCCAAAAAGCCTTTCTCATTTATATTCATTTCCTGTATTAATTCCTCTCTATACAGTGAAAAAACCAGATGCCTTCTCCTCTTCCACAGCAATTAAAGCTCCAGCTATAACCAATAGTTACTCAATGGCTATTTCAAGTGTCTTGATCTGTGAGGTGATACCTGATTAAACAACCACTGATTTGACTCACTGATCTTAAGGGTCTTTTCCAACTTAAATGATTCTAGAAGAATACATTTTTTGAAATGTTTAAGGCCAACACCTTCACAGAGTCATAGAATATTCTGACTTGGAAAGGACATACAAGGATCAGCATGTCCAGCGCATATATCTGCACAGAACACCCCAAGAATCACATCATATGCCTGAGAGCATTGACACACACTTCTTGAACTCTGCCAAGCTTGATGGTGGGAGCACTTCTCTGGGAAGCCTGTTCCAGTGCCCAACCACCCTCTGAGGGAAGAATGTTTTCCTAATATCTCTGACACAACATCAGGCCATTCACTTGGATCTTGTCACTGCTTTTTTGGCCCTTCTCTAGACCCCCTCCAGCCACAGTGTTTTTGTGCAGTGGGGACTAAAACAGAAGAGTTTGGGTTCCAGGTGTGCCCTGATAAGTGCTGAGTAGAGTGGAATAATGCCTTCATCTGCTGCTGATGCAACCCAGCATCCCACAGGCTTTCTCTGCTGTAGCAGCACACTGTTCACTTTTATTCTGCTATCCTATTTCAGAGATTTCAATTTCACAATAATATTATCTTCTATCATGCTTTGCCATGCTCCTTTTGAACTGCAAGCATAGGGCTTCAGATCAACTAACAGCTATGTGTTTTGTATAACAAAATAGTTCTATTTGGATAGTGTTTGGCAATATTGTAAAAATACTCTTTTCTAGAAATTATTTTTTGTATTTCTGACTACAAGGATCTTTCATGTAAAGCATCTTTTCCACCTAACTTCTTATTTTCACAAACACTATTTACTCAAAACAACAAAAAGCACCATATGACTACTTGAACTTGTGCCCTGACTTAGTTTTGACTTGAAGCCCACAATAAAGAGGAGTCTCTTAAACTAAACTCAAAAAAATCCGCTTTCCACCCTTGTTGGAGAAGCTAGCATTTATAAATACACATTTTTGCTTATGATATTTTTGTGGAATCTTAGCTATCTATGTAATTATTGTGCATCTCACTATTATTTGTTACATCATAAATTAAATGACAAAAATTCCAGTGTCACATTCTTTGAGAATCAGAGCATATAACATCTATTTCAAAGAACTTACAGGCATTGGTAAGCTTGAATCCTTTTTTCTAAATCTTACATGTCAGATTGGTGATTTCTACTGCAACTGTTTTAAAGAAATGTCCTTCAAAGCTGCATTTAACATTTTTTTCTAATGATGTAAATTGTTATCTACTTTAAAATGTTTTTACAAGTGGAAATATTCTAACTACTTTGTAACTATTTGAATATTATAACCATTTGTTATTAATCATCTTTAACACCAGTTTCTTAATTTCTCCCTCTCCAGCCTCTGAAAATCTGAACTGTATCTTGGGAACTATAAAAGTTAGCAATGGGCCAAATTAAAACCCTATATTCTGACATATTCAACAATTTGATTTTAATCCAAATCCTGCATGTGACCAAGTTCGTTTCAGCCAATATTTATTAAAAAATAACAAACCAGTCTACAGTATGGATTTGCAATTGTTAAAACACCAGGTAGAATCTTTAAATCTTCCAATCTGAGAAAAACACTTTTAATTTTTTTAGCAAATTTTGCCTAATAATGAACAAAGGACCTGACCCACCAATTTGTCATCTTGTTTTAGTGATTCTCCCATTTTATCTTTTCCAGTAAAGTCTGGGTTCTTGCTCTAAATTAGTAAAATGCAGGGTTTTTTCTTTGAGATTTAGCTTGCTGGTCTGGTTCCATTGCAGCTGTTCGGGGAAACAAACCAGGTGGTATCTGATTTTCCCTGCACAAAAATGAAATAGCAGAAGTTTGAAGCCCCATCTAGAAAGTGTGAGAACCATGTAATGTAAAACTCCCAGGTAAACAGGCAAACTCACCTCCAGAATCCTTTGGGCAAAGAAAGATAGATTAAATAAAGCTGGGGCAAGAGGGAGTGAAATGAGAGATTCCTAAACCATCTAGGACTCTTCTTTTGCTCTTACATTACTCAGCAACAACTGCATTTTATCTGCAAACCTTAATTTTAACAGTATCTGACTAAAATGCCAAGCTGTTACATATCAAAATTCAGTAGGGCCTGACCTATCCTGTCATTTCTGCTTATTCTCCAGCAAATGAAGGGAAGATTCATAAAGAGTTTCTGTCAATGGGGATCTCTTAACAGAGTTGCAGGCCCCCCAAAGGTTCACAAAAAGTTAACCACAGAAAGCTCTTCCTTCTCCAGGCTCTCTACTACAGACCTTATTTAGTAAAGCAATGCAAAAAAAGTAATCTGGGTTTATAGGTATATAAAATTTTACAGTTACTACTATCCAGTGGATAGCAATAGATTAAAACAGGGCTGGGAACAACTCTGAGCTTCACACACTTAGCTTCAAGATATTTTGATTCAATAGAGTTCATCTTCAGAGATTTTTTTTTTTGTGTATATCAGAATAATTTTACTTTTCTAAAAAATACATGAGTGACCTTTCAAATTAATGCATTTCTACTCAGCTACAAAACTGACTTTTTCTTTTTTTTTAAACTTGGAAACATCCATGGAACAAAAGGCTAATGCAAGAATATTTAGTAATTCTAGAAAATAACAACTTCCTATGTATTTTCCAAAGGCTTTGGACCACTACTACAAGCTTTGTGTCTGATGCACTGGGCTGGAAATAAATGCTATCCAGAGCCATGGGTTCATTTTCAGTGAAGACGTAAGAAGAGAGCAATTAGATCTCTAAGTTTCCAAAGCTTTGTTGGCATGCAGGGCACGTTGTGGGGACATCTGAGTGACTGATTGGCCTGCCATCACAATAATGGGGAGAAGAAGAAACGGGTTCTAGGCTGCCCTAAGATTCTGGCACAGCACGTTAGAAAAGTGTGTCTGAGACTGGAGCAGAGGCTGCAATGTTTTCATCAGAGAGTGCCCAGTGAGGGCTTGAAGGGAGACACAAAGGATGGACTGGGATGACAGAACCTTTTGATACTAAAAAGAGGTTCCCAGGATTCTTTTATGGTCTGGTGGGAAGCTTTTCATTGTCCCACTCAAAGTCATGACACTGTTTCCAATATTAAATAATTTTCGGACCCAGTTAACCTTTTTTATTTTTACCATTATTTTTGCTACTGCTTGGATTTATTTTATTTATTCACTTATTTATTCACTACAAAGGATAAAGTATTAGATTATTTCATAGGGAGCAATTTCATTATCTGGAATGTTTCATTTTCGGGAAGGCTGACCTTAATTCAATTCCAGCAACACACTTGGTCTCATTACATAGAAAAGGGAGATATTTTAATTTACTTAACATAGGTCACAAAAGTATGCAAATACCATTGGAAATGAATAAGCATATTACTGTATAATGTATACAAATATTATTTTCTATTGAATAACTAATTGAAGACAACTTATTAATATTGAATATAAACAGTAAGATGGGTGTTCTAGTCAAAATGTAAACAATAAGTAAATCAAAAGACACCCAGAGACATTTGCCTTTTTTTCCCAAATAGTTTGATTTTCATGCCACAGAAAATATGGAATACAGAAGTAGCACTGAAAAATATATTTCTAGTTTTGCCTTTGCCTTTTTTATAATGCATAATTTTGCTCATTATTCCCTAAATGTGAAAAAATAGTTTACAAAATCAACAGTGCTCATCAAATAGTATCTGTGATTTAATCCTGCCAAATCATAAAATTTTCTCCCAAAATCTACCAATTTAAAACACAAATCAGAAAGATGTACCCCCTTGATATAAAGCAGCTAGCACAAAGAGATGACAACTGAAGGAAGCAGTACTTACAGCTCTGTGAAGATCCAAGTCTCATTACAACACCAAAACCCCCTGGTATTTTCCAAAGATATAGGTCATAACATTTTGTAGAACCCTTACCCTAAATCAATAACTGAAAGCTTGAACACCAATAGAAAACTGGTACTCTGTTATTGTTATTAATTTGGGGTTTTTTGAATGTAATTCAAATACTTTATTTTAAGCTAAATGCAGTTGGAAGACAATACGAGAATTTCACAAGGGATGTAGGAAGGCCCCACGCTCCTGTAGAAAAGAGTAACAATGTCCGCCAAGGTCTTGGAAAGCAACAAAATGAAAATAAATCACCTTTCCTTCACCTCCATTTTGGAAGTGGGGGTGGGGTTTCATTTGGGGTTTCCTTGAACAATAATTCTGAATTCAGTTTCAGGATTTTGGGAGACTAATCCATTCACTCATTCCTTGAGATTACCAATACCACTGACTACAATTCGGAATAATTATCTCTACTTCTCTGTATAATCCACACTGTCTGTAAAAACCAGATCTAGTTTCTTTGTAAAATAAGTCTGTCTTATGCGACATAACGGGTTTTTCTTCAAGATTCCTCCACCCTTTCAACTCTTTTATTCTTACTACAGATTTAGCTTAATTTCATTTAAATTTCATCTTAATTGAAATATTCCCATTCTGTAATTTCAGTTCCAGCATGGCTTTTCAGCTATTTATACCACCTCTGGACCACAGGCATTTCCAATATTTCTGCTCACATGCCAGGCTGATCTTGAAGCTGTCAAGACACCCTATTTCACAGCACCCAAAGGAGGCTTATTCTGTTACAACATGCGTGTGTAAATACCTGTAATTAGAATCAAAAGTAGATGTTTCCATACAGTGAAACAATGTTAATACACAGACACACATATTAAGACTGCTGTAGAATTATTTCACATATGGTAGCAACTAATTTTTATTATGGCCTTGGATGTTTTGCCATATTTTTAAAATACCCAGTGGGCTTAGTGTATTTTTTATGCTAATAATCAAAGAATTTTTATTTAAAGCTAACATTTTTCCTGTTTATTATTGTTAGAGGTCAAAAGAGTCAGTGGTTGGCTTGGAGTGAATATTTTAATCCTCTTCTACCTCTTTAAGGGAAAACAATTTTAATGAGAAAGTTTAGGGGGAAAATTCTCTCCTGCAAAATAAGCAGAATCAGCATTTTTTTTTTTAATATCTAGTATAGTAAACCCCCCAAGAAAGGGTTGTGCTGGAATGTCTGGACAGACCTCACTCACATCAAAGAACTCTTGGAATTTGTAGTGCTGTATGACTCCTAACACAAGGCTTCTTGCGGAAAATTGGACTCTCCAGTTTCTACCTAACATAAAAATAGATTGTGTTTGGCTCTGTGCACATGACCTGAACATTCTGGTTCTGGTCAGTACTGCTTTGGTAGCTGTGATGGGGAAACATGGGACAATGGCTGAAATCGCTCTAGCAGATGAGTGAAGGGTGGAGTGAGTGACAGATAAGTGTCATCACACACATCACATCAATCACATCACATCACTGTCCCCAGCTGTGGTACCCAGCGCAGGACAGATGCTGGTAAATGGGAATAATCTCAATAGAGGCCACCACCAAGGAGGAGGCTGCAGAACTGGCCCTCTGAGGAGGGGCTGAAAACACTGAACCTGGAGGCGACATAAATTATGTGTATTTGAGTTAATTTACTGAGTAAGGACTGAGGTTTTACCAGCTCCAGAAGATTTCTACTTTTAAGCGATATGTAGCCCAGTGAATAGTACAATATGTACAAAGAGTACATTTAAGACTGAAAGAATAGAAGGAGCAGGACAGAATCAACAGCACATTTCATCCTCATCTAGGAATTCATCACTCTTCGGAAAGGTAGCTTGAGAGAAATTAGCAGCTCCAGCTTTAGACCACTGAATTTGATACCAGTCTGATAATCTGAATGCACATGGAACAAGCCATTACTTAAGATACAAGCAGTGCAAAGTACTTTGAGACTTTCATTAACCCAGTGTCATCACCACAGTTTTCTAAGCTCAGAATACTATGTTGAACAGATAAAATCACACATTTTCTATTTGGTTAGAAATCCTTGTGAGTGGTGAGGGATATTCTAATTATCTTCAACAGGAAAAATAAGTGGGTTTTTTGAGGATACGGTGCCACTACACTGTATTATCAGTTCTACTATTCCTAGATCATTAGACATTTGAAAAGTTTCAAGCGATCCAATGGGTTGAATATTCAGCAAAATGTCCTCTCATCATGACTGATTATTTGCTTAATTGAAAAGCCACACAGCAAAACAAAGAACCAGCCTCTTCCTCACCATCTATCCTTGTGGGGCCCATCTTCTCAGATAGAAATATTTTTGAAAAATCAGTGGGCCAGAGGCTGTTCAGATTCCTCATGGGATTCTCCACCAGCTGTACCACTCTACACCAAAGAAAAGCTTGACACACAGAGTCCAGATTATGTTTAAGATATCTTAGCTAGAAGAGACTAAGCTTAATTATAGTTAGATCAGTCAGCATTTCAAATAGTATTGACTCAGCTGCAGGTGGTTTTTTCATCTCAGACAAGCCCCTCAAAATTTATGCTGCAGGTATATTATTTGTAAAATTAGCCTAAGAAGTATATATATACAGCCTGCAAAGCACTGTCTAAATTTTTAAGTATTTATATTGCTACTCTCCTTTCTAAAAGCAGCATTATTTTACCACAGCTACATGCAAATGAAGAATAGATCCTGCAGATCTTGATAATGCACTCAGAGTACTTGGGATATGTATTCCTCTTATAACCAAAACCAACAAACATTTGGGCAAGTAGCTATTAAATAGCACTGGAATAAGGGAAAACCACACCAAGAGCTATCTAGGAAGATTGGTAACATTTCCTTAGAGTAAAATATATTATGCACTCATCAATTTATATAACATTTTGGCAACTTTGGGGTGGTTATAAAAGAACTGTTCTTTTGCAGACTGGCAACTCTGCTGACCATCAAAAAATACTAAAGGAAAAAGCATTACCATTTAATGCTGCTTAGTCTGCTCAGATCAGTGACTGTGTGGGTGGTTCTTGGAATATGCATCTGCAAAAATATGGTTTGGATCAGTTGAGCTATAAGGAGATCAGTTATATCCTCTTGTGGGTTTTCCACTTTCAATATTCATTCTTGCTCCTTAAAGTTCAGAAGTGCAGTACCTAAGAGCTTGATGAAATAAATTTACTTGATTAAGGTGATTTCTGTCATGTACCTGCACAGATGCTGCTGCTCAGTGAGGGGCAGATTCCAGTGTCCTCATCCACAGTGAATGGGATATAGTATCCACAGCTGTCAGTGTACTTCTTTTGTATTGTGGGAGTTTTTGAGATTAAAAGCAAAATCATATCTTGGCTTCAAAATAAGTCCAAGTTGCAAAATCCTAATGTGGAACCAGACTCTGCAGCCCACCATATATTAGAAAAAGCCATGCTGCTTGATCATACAGTTCTGGTTTAGCAGAAAATAGTTCAAAATGCTAAGCTGAGACAATGAGAAAGCTTTTGCTTTGGATTAAAATTTGGTCTAAAGCGTTGTTTTTGGTTGAGCCTAACTGTGTTTCTCTAATATTTAGTTCATAAGTTGAATTAAAGACCTAAACAAAACTCCAAACTGCCCCATAAGCTAGATAACTAATGTGCACACTAAATACAGAAGTTTCAAAATATTCATAGCAGCCAAATAAGACCTGGAGCATTAACAGTTTTATACTAAACTGTTAATTTTCAAATTAAGCAAGGGGGCTCAGATGTCTCCCCTTCCCCGCCCTCCATCGCCCCCCCCGAACTCCCAAGAAAATCAGCATTGCTTGGCCTCTCTACAATTTTCCATATACTTCCTCCATCACTTCTTGCTCCTTTTGACTCTCCTTGTGTGATATTGCACTAAATTCCAATCACAGACTCCGCAGATCCCTCTCCCTTTGTCTTCTTAATTATTATTATCGCCTTACTGAAGACAATCTGGATTCTGACAGGTTGATAAGCAAAGTTGGCAAGGCCTAAATAAAGCTACTAAGTGCAAGAGGAAAGTTTTCTTCCTGTTTCTTGATGAAAAGCAGAAGGAAACACCACAGAAAGAGGAGCTATTCATGTAATTGGCCTAAAGGAGTTCCAGTCCAGTCCAGTCCCTGCTCATGCTGAAACACACTCAGTGTCCAGTTAGTTTTTCATTTTCACATACCGCTACTGTGTTTTTGCACTTAGGTTGAAAGCACTGCATGAAAAGCGTTGCTTGTGTGAAATTAGAAGGGATCCTGCTCCACAATTTTGAGAAAAAAAACCCCTTGTGTACAGGGTCAGATCAGCTCTCACAGCTGGTCTTTTAAAGTTTATATTTACAGAGTAAAATTAGTACAAACCTTGCTTAGGACATTCACCTCTGATTGCTAGAGGGAAGCATGTTTAGAACTCCATCATAGCAAGACTTCCAACATACTTTTGATAAGAATCTCTCCAACTGATAAAATACAACTTTGCCTTTGAGATGCCCTTTGTAAATTCATCCAGAGGAGTACAAACACTCCTCAGTGGAAGATTTGAAATTCAACTATTTCTACCTAAATAGCCCAGAAATTAGTAAAAGCCATATGTGGAAATGTAAAATAATAATGTGGGAAAGTTTGAAGTCTCAATCCCAACTCTTTACTCATCTGAGGAAATGCAGACCCACATCCTAATTTTGTAGTTCAAGATCTATATACCAGAGAAATACTCAAAATATGCAAACGAACTTAAGCTGTTAACTGGGAACTGTGTGCAGCTCTCTGTCATTTAGTTCTACCTTTACAATTAAATAAATAAATTAGTGGGACATTAAATTATCCTCAGTTTCCACAATGTCAGAATTCCATGGGTTTTTATCCTCTACATTTAGTAAAACCTAATGGGTGATTGACAATGGGGAGTGCAGAAACTGTACAGGATTATAATATATCATTCAAAAAACAGTATTAGAAAATCTTACACAAGGAGGGGACTTGGAGTCTCATACAGGAAGTAAAGAAGCAAATTCTCGATTATGCTGAGAAGAAATGTGATCTTACAAAACCAACATCAGCAGGCAGTCATTCTTGTTTCTATTTTATCACACCACCAAATATGCAAATTTTTTCACCACTTAATCATGGTAACTTTAGAGTGCCAAAACTGTACAGTTTTATATTACTTTGCAACCGGTTTAAGTTCTCTAGGATCAAAACTTTCTAATACCTTCACAGGAATTTGTATAAGCTTGTGAATCATGAATAAACTAACAGATTTATCCACAAGCCATGGCAAGTCCATTAAGTCTTGTGTGCAGCTTGTTTTTCTTAGAACTGCAAGTCTTGAAAGTACTGGTCTTTGTTTTGGAAAAAGCATTTCAAATAGTTCTCTCAAATACTCAAATCCTGTTCTGCCTTGTCTAAGTTACGCACAGGGTAGCAGTGATACACCGATTTCATTCAAACATTACAGTATGTGCAAAAATCATGGAGAAGTGTGTCCAGGGCTGCAGAATGAATGAACCTGTCCAGAGGCAAGGCAGGGCTTGGAATGACTATAATTAAAGGGCAAATGTCTAACAGCCACAGGCATCCAGTTTGAGACTGAGCACCCAAGCCATTGCAGCCTGCTCTAAATTCTCAGGAGGTGAGGATCAGAGAGGTCATTTTTAATCATTGTGAGCCATCCTCTTGAAACATTTATGGAACTCGGTTTTAGCCTAATTCCTTTAAAAGTGTAAACATAATCATGTAGTAGTTTCATTGCTATATGCAGCTAATACCTACAAAATTGTTGCCTCAGTCACCAGGTATAGTGACAGAAACCTTTTTTTAATGATTATACTACGTGTCTGTTCATAGTAGTCTGAGCAGAATCACACTCTTCAGGGACTTCCCCACTGCAGTATCCTGTTTACACAATGTACTTTTAATCATTTTAGAAGTACACTGCACACATCATTCTTTACCATGAGATTTATAGTTTATAAACAACTTTAAACTGCATTTGCCCTTGACAAGGTCAAGAAGGCCACACAAACCATCAGCCACACCTTCAACTATAAAGTAGCTCAGATCTGTCGTCCGTGTCAACCAATAAATAATAAAGATTGATGAAAGTAGCTCTTAAACTACTTTGGAAATGCATTCTGTTTTCAGAATCACTAATGGCTGGCCATTAAGAATGAAAACAAATGGATTTTTTTTCTTTTTTGTTAGAGTTGTGTATTCAGCTGAAATTTAGACCACTTAATACTTTTTTCAAAAACTGTGCTGGCACAATGGAACCAACACTGCCATGAGGAGAGTTGTTAGATGAAATTTGCTGAACATCATGCTGAAGAGTAGTTATAGGAAATAGGACCATTAATTTGTGTTTTTAGAATATTTTTGGCTTCCTGTTTGTCCCTTATTTGCATGCACATGTCAGGAAAAAGCTATCTCACTATGAAACTCTTCCCTCTCTGTCCTTCAATTAAATTTAAAACTTCACTGTGGGTTGGAAAACACACAGAAATCAGTAGTAGCTAACTAATAAAGCATGTTCCCAATTCCCAGGCCTAGACGGGACGTGGAGAAGGATTGGGGTAGAAAGCTTGTATTATTGCCAGACCGCTCTATATAAACTATTTAAACCTCAGAGAGATTTATCCTTCCATGCTCCAGGCATGCTCTTGCCTAGGAATTCAGATTACCAGATGGTACAATTACCACAAACTTCAGTCGTTCACCTTGAACATGGTTTTTCAAGGGCTGCAATGAGTCAAAATACGATTAAGCAACACATCTTTATCCATGCAAATCAATGTGTGAAAAAATTATGGGTACAGGTTTGTTTTATATGTAATGTTCAGGAGTAAACAAGCATAATTCAGGCTGGAATTCAGCTTCATGTGCAGCAACCTTGTTAATAAATATGCCCAGTCAAGTTAGGACACAACATTGTAATATCTGTTATAAAACTGGTAATATGAAATGGGTCTTTTCCACTACCAGAAATATCTCTGCCTTTGTGACTTGTATTACAGTGAAACTTAGCATCTAGGGTAAAAGAAAAAGGAGTGAAAAATCCTGATTGTCCCTTAGAGTCTTGAACTAGAATATAAATTATGGTCATGAAAGTACGCAGTCTGGTTTGCAGATTAGAGAAACGTAGGGGCCAGGATATGTTTAATATGAATGGATCCTGCAGACAATGCTGCTGAATTCTATCAAATCTCAATAGGATATGTACATATGCAAAATTTTAAGAAGTTTAGAATTCGAACAAAACTCACTGGTTTTCTCACAGAATGAAAAAAGACATTAATGACCACCAAATTCTGACTTCCCCATGCCTGCAAAAGCTCAAAGTTAAAAAAAGTTAAAAATTTTCATACATACATTATCTACATATCTTTAAACCTAGTTAAACTAGCTCCTCCTGGTACCTTCTTAGCAATGACTGAAGCACTTTTGCTTAACATTTTCCAAAACAATTAAGCCTAAAGCAGAAAATATTAACTGAAATTACAGCATTTCGGCAATATTATAAGCAAGTGGAGATAGACTATAACAAATATCAGTGAACTTTAATACATTTATTTCTACATGTGACATCTGTACATCAAGTTAACTTAGACACTCTCAAGAGAATTGAAGAAGGTGTAGTGCAATGAGGTTCTTTTAATTGCTCAGGGGAAGATCTGTTTATGGAACAGAATACATCAATCACCACATTTTGTTATGGCTTTCTGTGCACAATAACAAATTCCAGATCTCTATCAGATCTAGACCAGGTTCAGAGCCAGGACCTGGAACAGGTCTGGGGAGTCCTGTGAGCAGTTCTTTCCTGCTTTGTCTTAGATGAAAATCTGTTAAAGCAGTCCAACCCAGAGGATCTACGTTCATTAGTGTCAAACAACGAGTGCCATTGAAACTGCTTTCACCACAGTTGTAACACTATAGCATCTCATCTGTTACTTATCAGGGAAGAGTGTTATTATATGGCACATATTCTCTTCCTATATTATTTCTAGGAGAGTAGATAGGCAGCTTTCTGTAAAGCAGACATTTTTCCTTTACCTTTCTCTGATTTCTATAATCATCATAAGTATTATAATCATGTAAGACCCACATAACTCATTAAAATTAATTTTAAGAGATCATGTTATATACTGCTATCAGTCTACAAACACACACACACACACCACTGACACACGAAGGGAAATAGCCTAAATTTTAATTTCAGGAGTCTCTTGGAGCACCAGGTGGATGTAACATCAGATTGTAATTCTAGCTAGTGGTATTCAGCTATATTTTCTAGTAATCTTGAGGCCCATTTGTCACTTGAATCTTCCACAAGTTTATATATATATATATAGAGTACATCTATGTGCTTACATATATTCACCCTTGTGCAAAAATAGTAATGACTTAATGTTAGTATGATTCATATCAGTCCACTTGAAATGTCACAAGCAAGGTTGCAGGTATATTTCCAGCTCTGTTATCTTCTATCATACGGATTCAATGACAACAATTCCTTCATGAGAAAAGCAGCAAGCTGAAGAAAAAACCTCCTGTGAGCCAGCAGCTGAACTGCACTGGGTCAGCTAACACAGGAGTACTCCTATGGACTCCAGTAAACAACAGCAACAAATAAATTCGCTGACATTTTTGCACAGCTTATATTAAAATGGTTCATTATTCCTATAAAAGCCATACAAACCCACTTTGGAAATAAGACACATCATATATGTCATTCGAATAATTCACCTAGGGCAACGGGGCAGTTGTGTCAAAATTACACTAAAATTTGGTAAACGACATGCTATGAATGTGCTTCAACAATTTATCACTTGAAACATGAAGAAAATTTCAATCAGGCTGAAAACTTCAGTTATTTCAAGGAATTCATATCTGAGTTCAAATATTCTGCTATAGATCAGAAAGTATTTTTTATTGTTGCTAATAAGAGTTTTTTGTGAATGTGTTTTGAAAGAGAAGTTCTGTAGACACATAAGTTTTGTTTGAATATTCAGCCTAAAAGTCTAAAAGTAAGATGGCACATTACACCAGATGATGGAAAGCATTCATTCCTAACTGCAGGTCCTAGAGCTTGAGAGGGAGGAATTGTGAGGGAAAATATCAAGAGGTATTTTCCATATGCACTACATAGGTCCAACAAAGAGCTGATCTGTTCAGGAAAAGAAGTTGCCTCTGACTGCAATAGAGTTAATTCCCCAAGGACAAACTGGAGAATCATTACAGGTTTACAGGGGTAATTCCTAACACAATAATAAATAACTGAAAGAAGACCCCCCCAGGTAAGCACTTACTTACCCCCCAGGTAAGCACTAGGGTGGGACACAAACAGAAACACGATTAACAAAATCTTCCAAAAGCACCAAATCATTTGTGTTTCACAAAGTAAATTCACTTGTTAGCCACTATAAAAAGCTTGAGCTATGTTACCTATGTCAAAGTTATTACAGCTTTTTACCCCTCACTTCTCCCTGCCTCAACCTGTGCAGGTTTCCTGCAGAGGCATCTCACCACACTAACTGTGCTTCCTCTCATGCCAGGAACAGACATAGGTGAAATAAATGTTCACCTAGGGATATCTCTCAGTTAACAATTAGTTTTGAGACTGATCAATTCAGTTTTCAATGAAAGCTCTTACTGACAAATATAGATACCAAACGAAAGCTCTGGAAGGAATACAAGTGTAGAGATTACCAGAACAGAGAAAAAAAAGACAAATACCCTGCTATATATTTTCAAGTTGTGCTTCTAATGAATTTGATACTTCTGACACTGGTAAACTACTGAACTTAGCTAAAAGGCTGTAATTATAGTTTTTGTGTTTGTTTAGTAATTTCTGTAATATGCAATGGTATGGAGTGTGAACAAGCCAGCCTTTGCAAATGCATTTCATTTCCACATGAAAAAACAGGCTTCTTTCTGATGACAGGAACATTCCTTTCCCCCACCCACCAGTTTGATTTATTACTCCTACTTAAATGTCAGCATTCAGTTGTTTCACCTGGCTTCTTTTTTTAGCTATGTAGCAAACTGAAATCAGTCCCTTGTCAAATTGCACAGCTTGGTACAGCTGGACCAGAATTTTACTACAGGTGGGAAGTTGTGATTATTGATATTTTAACCATCTAGACAGATAGTTGTTTTCCAAGAAATCAAAGAAATTATTTATATGAAGGGAAAATAAAGGATAAAACTTTCTACACAGGAAAAAAATCAATTAATATTCTGTCCATGACTGCATCACTGTTCTTTGGAGAAATGAGGCTACAAGCACCACTTTTGGCATTCCCAAGGGACAACACTCAAAGCAACTGAGAACTTACTGCCTTGAGAATCCAAATGACTGTACACTTATGATGTGATTTAATCTGGATGAATTCCCATCAGAGAAAACATGGAAAACTATTTTGTGACAACAAAGAAAGGAGTGTATTCATAAACACACCTCAGATGAGATCTGCAAACGTGTTCCCATGAAGTTATGTTAGATAAAAAACACTTTACCCCTCTCCCTCTATCAATATATAGAGATATGACTAAAATTTGAAATAGCAGGTTTTTAAAACTGGTCTGACAGAACCTAAATAGGGCTTCTTTGTTCTCATGTGAAGCCTCATATTCACAGGGATGGTGGGTGCTGGGCCAACCAAGCACAAACACAACTTCCTCTCCTTCTCCCACAGATGTCCTTCTTCCACCACCTCTGCACTGATCTGCCCACCAAGGTAAAGACGTCATCTTTTCAGGTCTGTGCCTGAGGAAATATCACCAGCATCATCCACAGAAGTTGGTTCTGAGCAACCCTGAACTGCAGTTCACCAAAAGCAGGCTCTACCCTGCACCCATGAGGGCCCAGCTGTTGCACCACACACCCTGTTCTAATGTCAAGTTACTTTTGAAAAGAGAAAAAAGGAATGTCTGTCTTCCCTTCCAGCTTTTAAGTCCCAAAAATGAGCAAACAGCCACACAGAAAGAAAACAAGCACAATTGTACCTGAAATAACAATAAATTGCCTCAGTAAAATTAACAGTTTTTATAAAGGTATACATTTTATAAAATCAGAAAATTCACAGTTTTTACTTGAGACAAGCGATTATAATTTTAAGACACTTGTTTCACAGAATCACAGAATTGGCAAGGTTGGAAGGGACCACAGTGGGTCCTCTGGTCCAACCTCCCTGCTCAAGCAGGGTCATCTCAGAGCACATGGCACAGGTTTTTTTCCAGATGGCTCTTGAATGTCTCCAGTGAGGGAGACTCCACAATACCTCTGGGCAATCTGTTCCAGTGTTCAGTTACTGCACAGTAAAGAAGTTCTTCCTCATGGTCAGGTAGAACTTCCTGTGCATCAGTTCCTGCCCATTGCCTCATGTCCTATTTCTTGACACCACTGAGCAGAGCCTGGCTCCATCCTCTGACACCTCCCTTCAGACACTGACAGACATTGACGAGGTCCTCTCCCAGTCATGTCTCCTCAAGGCCGAGCTCCCTCAGCCTTTCCTAAGAAAGATGCTCCAGTCCCTTAATCATAACTAGGGTTTAGCTCCATGTCTCCTTGTATTGAGGATCCCAGAACTGCACACAGGACTACAGGTGAGGCCTCACTGGGCTCAATAGAGGGGCAGAATCACCTCCTCAGTCTTTCATGCACGTCCCCTCTTCACAAACAATAACTGACCACTCAAAAATAAATTGGTTATAATCCTCTCCTGAAATTCTAGATAAAACTCAACACTGGCTTTCAGTAACTGTTAATAAAACCCTCTGCAATCCTTCCTCAAGATCAGGAAGTGGAAAATTCTAAATTAAAAAAAAAGATAACAGTATTTTAAAAGTTTCTGGCACAGTTGAACTAGGAAGTGTTAGAAAATCCCTTATTTAATATGAGTTGTGCTTTCAATTAGAAAAAAAATGCATTCAGGCCAGTAATCACACTTAAAAATGTTGGAGATTCATTTATGCATTACTAAAAAAAATTATTCTTAAATTACTAAAATAACCTTCATTTCCAAAGAGAGCTGTACCATTTGCTCAGTTACCAGATCTGTGACGAATGAGCTGTCACTGAAATGTGTAATATATGATCTACCTCTCTGAGCATTTCCCTTTCATTTGAGAGGGTGCCTAAATAAATGTTGTATTCTACTAAGTGCAGGGCCTGCACAGCATCAAAGTCATGGCTGCAGTGGGCTCCTGATGGAGATACTCCAAACCCATGGCTCCTCTTCCTCCATCAGTGTTCAGAGTACTTGCTCTATTAATCATCACAAGCTTTCATGAACTGCTCTTACCCAACCACCCAATTTAAAAGCACTGTTGGATTATCACAGCTGCAGGAGGAATCTCCCCATTCCACCAACAGGCTTGCCACCGTTAGAGCTGCTCCCAAAGTAGTCACCTTTGGTGGTGAAGCTTAAATACCATCACATGAGCAGCTTTTCACCATCCTATTAATACAACTGTTCCCATTTGAGCAAGTGCAGGAAACAAAGAGAAAAAACATGAGAATAATTACTCAATAGCTGGTATGCCACTGCATTCAGCTTTTCAAGTAAATCACTGTGGACCAGCAGCTAATGCTGAAGCTCAGCTGTTCTGTAGCTTGAGACACCAATCATCTGCAAAAGGGATGGCCACAGGAAACACAGAGATCAACTTTTCAATCACAGTCCCCTAGAACAGCAGAAGGGAACGGTGGCTGACAAATTATTACTTTCCCATGGATCAGATGGGAGAAGAGGGCTTCTCCTTTGTGCATTGCTCAGCTGAGCAGGCTTCAAAGAGCATGCTTCATGTAATACAACACCAGAACTCAGATCTTCTGGTTACATCTAGACAAAATACAGCATTCAATCAGAGCAACTAATAACACTAAGGGCTAAATTCAAGCAGGTACCAAGACAGAGCCCATAAACTAATGAGTACACATGCCAGTCTGTATTTATGTTAGCAAATTTGCATGTGCAAAAGGACAGCACTGTGCATTTACCAATCATGTCCACACATGACTCTCTTTGGCTCCGTTTGAAAAGATACCTATATTTCTCATGATAAATCCTGGCCAAAGGCCTAGGCCGGTTCAAACTGCCTTAGCCAGAAACTGTGAACATAAAATACTTTCCAGGTGGTACTCAGCTCCTTGCAGAATCAAGCCCCAAAACAGGGAGTTCTTGTTGGAGTTTCTACAGTGAAGCTACTGATGGTTATGATGATCAAATAAGCAGTGCAGCCCAAAGGCTTGTTCACAAGCTTAAAGGAAAAGCACAGTAAACTGCAAACTTGCACAGAATAGCAGCTTATTTAGCTTGCAGTAAATGAAGTGTTCTATCTAATAGATTTTTTCCTCCTCTGATGGGTAAATGTTTCCCCTATTACTAACGTGTGAAATGATCTAGAGTATTAGTGTTTGCATTATGCAGTTACAAGCACAGACCTCGGAAAAATGATGGCTTCTGGCAAAATTTACTGGAGAAAAAAATGTCCAGATAGAGATTTGACTTAAGGCATTACTGTTCAATGAGGAGTGGTTTGGGCGAGCTCTTATTTCCACTTCTGCCTTGCAAGGAAATAGTCAATGACTAGTAAATGAGTTGGAAATTATTACTATAATTACCATGTCTTCAAAGCAGCCGTTGGAAATTGTGCATGCGGCAACAAACTAATGAAGTTCCAGTTGCACAAAAACAAAAGGTCACAATGACATGAGAGAAGCCACAGTAGAAGCTGTTTTAAGAACTTTTCCCATATTGAAGGAAGACTCTGAAGAAGATAGCGACAACGCCATCTTGCCCTGCATAGTTTTATTGTCTTGACAGGGAGTCCCCCAGTAATGAATGCCTGGTGCTGTCAGCACACACTGAGGTATTTGGAAGTCCTTGCAGAAAAAAAGAGAAAACAGGAGGCATGGGGAGGGGGGATTTTAGGATGAATCTGGAAAAGTGCAGCCAAAGTATATTGGTGACATGAGGAGAGTTTTGTTTGGTCAAATCTTGTTTATTGTGGAAACAATCACAGGCCAGCATGCACTGAAGAGTTCAGCATACATCCTTCTCAAATGATACAAGGTCAGTGCTGCACTTTAGCTGTTCTCTCAAAAGAAAGATATTCCCGTGGGTCTCTCAAGAGTACTTCAGCCAAACTGTTCCTCACCTTCAACTTCTCTGCTTTTACACACTAGGGCAAAAAAAACCTTTATACAGATTCTCCCTGTTTACTTTTTTATGAAAATCTGCATCAAACCAATATTAAAACTTTTAAGTGCATTCTTTTCAAATAAACATCTAAAAAAAATAATAGTTGGAAAAACAGCACAAGCATATTGTGTACAGGTTTTACACAAGCGCCCACGCACATATTTCTGCCATGACACCCACTTTTCCACATCATTCCTAATTTGCAATGTTCTTGTTGCTGTGCCTGATCCAAATCCCCCTGCAATGAATGTACGTTTTTCAGCTGGTTTCAGATTGCCTGGGATTCAATTGAGGCATTTGGGCTATAAAGAGCATATCAGGAATGCTGGCTCAGAAGAGGGAGGAGGATGTGAGTAGTACTTTCACAATGCTGATAAACAGCCAAGAGAACAAATGATAGCTAAAATTTCAAGTTGTATTGATGAGAAAGCAAAGAACAGTTTTTCTGACTGTACTATGACAAAATGATAGCTGGCCCAAATAAGCCCTTAAAACCTTCTGGGAATAGAAGTCCTTGCCTATTAAAGATCCTGTTCATTCCATTATTTTAGATTTCCTTTAGGTTTGTTCTTTTTGTTTTTTTGCTGGTGTTGTTTGATTGGTTGTTAGTTTTTTAATCATCCCAGAATCTATTCTATCTTTCCTGACAGGTTATTGCTCAGGCTGTGGGATGAATCCCATTGAGCAACACTGACATTCTTAAATGAAGCTTCTTGGGTACTAAGTAGTAACTTACTCGAAAGGTTCATTCAATGGGTGCTACCCACTGACCTCTGCTCTTTATGCCTTAGAGTGAATATCTAATTAATATCTTTTCTTAAATCACCATCATTAGCAGTTAATGACAATGGACTAACAGAATTTATCACCCTTCCCATCTTCTGCTTTGAGTATGGAAAAACAAACAAAAAACTTACATCCCCTCCAGCTTTTTCAAGAAATACGGAGGATGCAAGGGAATCTGTATGAGGTTTTTATTTTACCTCTTAATCTCTAATACTTGTTGTAGTGAAAAAAACACCAGGTGTGATTTTGCATCTTTCTCTTACACCTTTAGTTATTTATTCCTGTGACCTTAGTATATTCATGGACCTAGTCCATGAAAGCGATCCTCTTGCATGAGGCTCAAATGATAGAGCACGTACAACCAGCTCCCCTGTAACAGATAGCATGCCATTTGTTAACTGCATTTCAAGTCTGCAGTGGTGTAGACTATAATCTTCTTTAAAATATCTCAGAGGGTGCTTCTACAGGCTTGGAAAGATAAGGGGAAAATATTTCTTCCCTTGGAAGTAACACTACATGTATCTTTCTTTTATGGCTGGGCATGGGGCAAGAAAAGGTATACATAAAGCAGTAGATGTTTACAAAATTAGCATCGCCTCTTAAATCTCTGTGATGTCTGGGGCTGTGAAAACTTCCAAGTTTTCTAAAAAGCACTTCATATTCAAAATAAAGAAACTGTTCTGATTTAAAAAAAAAAAAAAAAGGAAGAAAAAAATCAGACTTCTGTAGACAAAATTATGCTATCTCTGTAATGCCAGAATTATTCATTTGCAAATAAGAATATTTAGAAAAGTGAAACGACCAGAACCCAAGTAGCATTCTTTCATTAAATTTTGTAAAGAGGACAGCAGGAAATCTTTCTGAACATCTCCCCTCCCAACTTCAAAACCAAGCAAAACCAAAAGAAAAATCAAAACCTAGAACGTCCTTTCTAAGTTATTTAGTAATTTCATCACATGTTTCATTTTAGGAAAAGATTTAGAGAATATAATTAAATTACTTGGTAAACTTTAAAAAGTAATCAGGAGAAAAACTCAGGATGTCTCAAAAACTACTGTCTGTTTATTTAGGACAATGCAGCTCTCACAGCAGAGTAACAGAATGATCCACAAATGAATGTTTTCCAGGAAGGTTTCTTCCCCCCCAGTGAATCCAAAGACACCCAAGAAGACAAATCTCATAAAAATATCCAACAATACCTAACATATTCCTTTTCCCTCTTGCTATTTTATAAAGCAAAATGGATTAGGTCTGACATGTAGATTCCCAATCGCTCCTGCTCCCAACAGACTCTACAAGTAATATTCAAATGGAGGCAGCTTGAGTCTTCCTATGTTCCAGTCTGCTGCCCCGCAGCAAAAGATCCCTGACCCTGAAAAGCTTTAGTGGGAGAGCAAGTCCTCCTCTCTCCTCCCCACCATTTCCTCTGTTTGACTGCTAAGGGTCCTTTAGCCTCAAACAAGTCAAAAGAGAAGAGTTTCATGACTGTAATATTATTATTATAAAAGCAATTCAAGCATGCTTCATTTTCACTCAGCCTCATTGAAAGATACAGGCCGTATTATACACCATTTTTTTTCATAAAATGTCAGAATTGAAAGTTGTCTGAAGACCTCACTATGAGTCTTAACTCCGTTTTTCTCATCTTGGCTCGGTTGAGAAGCATCTCTATCTCTGTTAACTACATGTCTGCTAAAGAAGCAGGATTTTGGGTTCATGTTAGAACATACATATTTCAGTTTTCCTTTACTCCATCAGAGATGTTGAACACTGCCAGCACCTTACAGCCTTATTGGGCAATACTGTAATTTGGGCTGTTATCTTTCACTGAGAAAATATTCCACATTTCATGACACTGTCCACTAAAAGCTCTCTAGAACACTACTATGGTATTTAGGAGACATGAAACATTTTGATAAACAACAGCCACTGCTGTTGAGTAACTATGTAGGAAAAACATTAAACTTTATCTAGCATTCAAAGAACAAAACCTTCAGGGCTGATAGTTTTACCTCAATAGGATATCCATCTTAAAGAATTCCTTATGGGCACAAGCTACGAGCATAGATGCCAATGCTGACTTTCAGATTACCTTATATTTAACAAGAAATTTAAAGAAATCATTAACAAGTGATGATAGCATAACAGATGATCGCTTTGGTTGAGAATGCCAGAGATTTTACAGCCTGTTTAAAATCTAGGTGGGAAATGTGTCAAAATGATTTTGCTCAATCTAATCACAAGATAAGCTGCACAGGGCTGAACCTCCTATGTCTTATATCTAAGCAGTACAGACTACATGGGAGAGGAATAGGAGTAGGATTCCTCATCTCCTGTAGCCTGCAGGCTACAGTTGTGGCTGCAGTGGTTCTCTATTGTTTCACACCATAGGAAAGCTTTTATTTCCAGGTTCCAGCTTCTGCAAACAAATCATGCTTCTGTACATAAGACGTTTTAGCTTATACCACGGAGTCAAATCTTCAGGTACATTAAAACGAGATTTGTAGTTTTTCCACTGAGGATTGATTAATGAATACCTTCTGATTACACCTTTCTGGGAAAACATAAAGAAAACCAAACCAAACCACAAACAAACCCTGCAAGATACTCTTCTCTAAAAATCCTCAAATTCTACATAAGCATAATTTTCTTCTAATGTAGCTGAAGAAAAAAAATAAAAAGGAAAACAAACTGGTATGAAATGGGGAAAAATGTGTATCTACTGTTTCAGCATACTTTATTTATGAAGTGTTTATAGCTCAGGTCAGTTCGGAGGTGCACATAAAGATCAGTGTGAAACATGCAGAGGCATCTATTTTTAAAGCTGTTGGGGAACACAAATGTCTTGCGTGTTTCCATCTGGAATTGTTTTTAGAAATGCCACTTAGAGGAGCAATGCAGAAACCTGCTGTCAAAGAATAAACAGCATCTTTATGTAAGGCAATTGATTCTTCGAATACAGTTCAATCTGTGAATGGCTGGTAAACAAATGGGATGACTGCCAGTATAAATATTTGTTTGGGAACAGAGGCAGCTTCAAAACAAGCAAAAGTTTGTCCCAAGCAATTGGTGAACACACGCTGCAGAGAAGAATCATGAATGGCTCTAAGCGAATGTCCCTCAGAATTCTACATGTGAATTCCAAATATACTGAAACATTTAAAAGACTTTAGTGTCGTTAACAGTTCAGCAAATAGATCATTATGAATTTTTTAATTCCTCCAGTGACAGTTGGTATAAGTTGTTATTAAAGCAAATAAAGCCCAAAAAAGCCATTTGATTTGTATTACTCATACTAGAAGACCCACCAAATGAGGCTAGTACTGCATAGAGAGAATGCCAATGTTAGTTACCAACAAGCAGCTACAGCCATTTCACATTTTATAAATCTTAATTTTTTTACAGTTTTTTTTCTTCTAAAAGGGGAAGATCTAAGAAAATAATTAATATTTGTTGTTTATGGGACAACTTTAGAATGAGTTAAAGTTTTATTATAAAAATATTGCCATAATTTTGAAATTGTAAATCCAAGGAGAACATAAGAATGGCTCTTCTTCTGTTTATTGAAGCACAAGTAAATTGCTTTGATTACAAATAATAAATTCAATTATGGGATATAAGATACAAAAAAAAATGATTAAATGTAGCCTTCTGAAAGGAAATAAGCTTGACTGTGAATGTGGATTTATTTTTTTCCCTCCTATATGGCCTGTTCTGGATCAATCAACAAGTGAAATAAGATGCACTCTGACTATGGAATAGCAGGGAGCTCTCATCCTGAGTCTTACTGAAACTACCTTTTACCTGAAGCATTAGAAATCATGTACCTTCAAAACTGAAATGTTCAACTGGCCAATATTTAGTACCTGTGGTCATGACACACTGACGGACAGCAGTGACATCCATTGTACCACTGGATACTCACATCTGGTAAGAAGTTATGCTAACACACAAAGGCATCTCATTACAGAGCTTCATACTGGGAGGTGCTGAGTCCACTGATAGTGCAGAACGTGCTGTGCTGTTACTGCTGAGGTCAACACCCATAATTTTTCCCCCAGATTCTGAAACATTCTGAAACAACTTCTGAATCTTTTGAAAACAAAACTTGCTGAGAAACAAGTCTGCTCCACAAAATCTGAAAGCAATATCAGAATAAATTAGTATTAGACAGAGATAAAGTTAGCTGCTTCAAAATACAAGGATGACTATGGAGGACATAACCTTCAAGCACTTTAGTCTCTGGCTATGTGACATATTTTGTCAATCTCTTCATATTTTATTTCTTATGCAAATGATCCAGCTATTATCTGGAACTTACCTACTTCTCGCAGTTCTTGTCTCACTTGGAAGCTTTCTGTCTCAGCATACTTAAAAGAGAAGATAATCATCACAGAAGATAATAAAAATTAATGCCCTTTCAATAGGAATAGGAATTTTGAAAAAGGTTTTAATATTATGAGAGACTCTGAAGTAGGGCTGTATCTATCTGACATGCCTGCTGCTATCTGTTATGCCTGATAATTGAGTTATTGGTTGCTGACATAATATAAAACCTTGGCTTTTCTACTTTAGGATTCTGAATTCTCAAAAACAATTGCAAAAGAGAACTATGCAATTAAATGCATGGCATGCACAGATAGCAGGTTCAATCTCTTTAGGTTTATTTTCTATGAGTGTCAAAACCAAAGAGAGGCTTAGGTTGTTTCTTTTCCCTTATTGTTTAAATACCTAAAATTTTACAACATCCTATACCAAAGAAATTAATGCCTAAGTAGCAAAATTTTGCCATTCTCTATAGCAAAAAATCTCAAATAGTTATCTGCAACTAAAAAGACAACAAAACCTTTTCCAGGACCAGGAGATATTCTGCTGTGGACTGAATCTGAATGCTGGTTGTCACAGAACCTGACCTTCAAACACACTTGCAGCACATATCTGCACCTTGACTTGTTTCTTTCCATGTACTGACTCTCCCAAGTGAATGACAGGAGAAAGCAATAGGTGTCCTTGGTAAATATTGGTGGTTAAGCATCTAAAGGAGAACTCTAAAAAGTTAAGTCTCTTTAGCTGACAGACTCCTGAACTGACAAGGTATTTCCATTCCATAAAACTGCTGTGATTTTTTAATAGGTGTGAGATACAACTGTAAACAATTTCAAAAGGAATAAGTACTTTCAGACCTCGAGAGATGCGAGCAATTGTGGTGGTTATTTTTAAATATAAATTAAATATAAGTCCATGAAATTACTTGTTATGAAGAACAAAGGATGGATATGTACTTTTGATAGAAAAATCTGTCTATTGTCATTTCTAAACAGAATAGAAACACTGAAAGGAGAATATTAGCAATAGCAAACTCCTCCTCAAAAACAAAATTACTTCATAACATTTGATGAGAGTCAACAAGAAACAACTTCCCAAACTTAGCAGGAAAACTCCATTGTAAGATTTTCCTTCAAGAAAAAACAGTTCAAAAGCAAGAGTTTAATGACATTAGGTTAATGAATTTTTTTAACTTTTTTTTAAGTCATAGTTTTAAAACACTAGGCAAAAATATCAAAATTTATAATAGATGTACTAAAGCAACCAAAGATTTGTTCTTATGCCGTAAGGTTTTTTCTTTCAAGGTAAAGAATATTTCCTTTTTTAATCTATCTGCTGTTCAGAAAGACACATCCCTCTAATTTTTAAGAAGTATTTTTGGAAAATGGGAAAACACTGTCAATTATGGAACAGGCTATCCTGTACAGGAATACAGAAAATATCGTTCATATGTTCCTTGCCTGTATCAGCTTTAGATCTCTACAGGCAACAGCTAAGGAGAAGGAAGGTAATACTGAAAAATATTGTGAGGGTTAATTTACATACTGCAGCATGCACTGTGCTGGTTTCTGTCTTCTATTTTTAACTTACATTATTATTTTGTTCTGAAGCTCTCATTTCAGTGAAATTAGGCATGTAACACTGAGATATATGTCTTTTATCTAGTCCTGGTGAATCCATGTTTTGTTACAGTGCATAAAGATAAGAATGCCTCCTAGCTCTAGGCTATGTTAATGTATTACTTTTAAATTACTATACAGAAAGTCTAATAGAGGAAGTTCTAGAAAAAACCACAAATGTTAAATCCTGACCCAGGTTCTGAAGAGGGATGGGAAAGGGAAGTTTTGGAGCTTTCCTCTAGCATAGTACAAAAATATATTTTTCAAAATTTTCCCCTAATGTTTTAGTGAAATACTTCTGTAATGTTCCGGGAAAGACATTTGGTCAGAGAGGCTCACTATTTCAAAAGTCTGTGACATTAATGACTTTGTTTCTATTATACTGATATCTCCAAAATCCACCCCATGCCTAACACAGCTCCTTCTGAGGTACCTGAAGGTTGTGTTGCAGTCTTCAAATAGGAAACCAGAATCTCCACATCATGTGCAGCACATGCCACTACAAAGAGGTTACTATTTATTGTTATCTCCAAGAGCAGTCACATAAATTTCACTAGTGCTAAATGACAACAGTGCTACCACTCAGCTGTATTGCCTGGCACGCTACAAATCTGACTTTTTCAGTCCTTTTAATGACTGGCCTCTTAAATAATGAGGAGTAATAGTTTGATGACAACCATTGTGCAAGTTCAAACAGTGAATAGAAACTTGCATGACCCACAAGAGAGGAAGGATCAGACTCACACCTGGTCTCAATATGTTCAAGTAGTAAAGATTTGCACTCACTCACACCGGGTCTAGAGGCTAAATTTACAAATCCCTCCCCAAAGGAAGAAAATTGTGCTTCTTATCTGCATCTCATTGTATGTTCTGCTTTTAACACTGGTCCCTGAAATGGAAAGAGACATTAAAGCAATATGGCTACTCTTTATTCTACTCTTCACAGTTCTAAAACAGATGTACTTCTCCCTGAAGCAGAAAGTGTGGCAATAGAACTGAAATAGAATTGAAATAAAGGCATAAACAGGTTTTCCTTGTATTTTATGAATAAATATGTCAAGAAAAATAGAATGGAAAGAACTGTAAGATAATCAAAACCTTCCAAGTGTTGTTAAATATACTTGGAGAAAGGCAGATTTCTAGGAGAAATTCTGCTCTCCATCCCACAGCTATAACGGGAAAATGATCTCTTTATACTTTCTCTTTATACTTTCACAAGTCACTTGTTTATTTTCTAAAAAGGTATTTGTCTAACAGCATCAGTAGTACTTAGTCCACTTCCTAAGAGATTTCATATTCACTTCTTGAATGCTCCCCCATTCTGTACCCCGAATCTTTAAGACAGATTTTTTTTTAAACTGGATTTTCTTTTCCACAAAATATGTTTATGCATTAAGATAGCCCTATGTCTATATGTTCAATAAGCAAATGACAGTGGTCACACAACGGCCTGATCCAAATGACAGGGTTGGAATTCAGATCCAGAGTTTTGGGTAACTCACAGCCACCCTTCCACCTCACATGCATTCCCAGAGAGTTCAAGAACAGGAGGAAAATGGTGCTAAAGTTATAATGTTACAGAAACAATTACAAACAAAGCATAAACTCTTCCTGTACACACTCCTGTGCAGAACAGGTAACATGACATGAAGAGCTAACTTAGGCTTTAACTGTTTCTCCAAACTTCATAGTGAGCAGGAAGTTTTCTAACAGTTCATTATCATTATATATGTAGTGTAATAACTTTTTCTTTGAAATAGCCATCCTACAAAGGAGTCATTTACTACTATCATCTTGAGAGAACAGCATTTAGGTAAATCCTTCCTTGACAGGTTCACCAGTCAGCACATTTTTCTGAAACATCCACAGTGTTTGACTTGCTATAATCTAACTTAGGTGACTAAAACAAAATTTTCCAGTTTCAAGAAACTTCTTAAGTGTTTTTACAGAACACTCTTAGAGAAAATGTCATATAAAAACGAAACCTTTCTGAACTGAAATTTTTTGACAGAAAGTCTCACCAAAGACATTATGTTTGGGTTTGTCTTTTTTCTTTTTTTAATTTGAGATACGGTACTGTTTTCTGTGGTTATAAGAGATCAAAGTGGCAACTCAATGCAAAAATTTCTTAAATCCCTTTTTTATGATTTACAGTCCTTTGTTTAGAGAAACAAAGGTAAACTTGCTCAGTAACTCAGCAAGTTGATGCATGCAAGTTATTGTTTTTCCTGGGCCTTAAATCAGAAGCAAATAGCAGAAGATTTAATAAAAACCAGGAAGTAAAACTTCTAGCTATTGATTCAGAAGCTACTTATTTATAACTTACGATCCAAGAAAAACAACAAATGTGTCATGATTTGAGAAATATTTGTATTTTCTCAAGAAAACACAAAGTTGTAACTTTTTAATTGCAAAAGAACTATGTCACTGTATATTGACTTTTATCACAGTAAATAAGAATGGTATATATTTTGCTTGATTGTATATCATGCACTGCAGAAGCCATAAACACACTCCTTTTGTCTGGAAGGGGCAGTGTCTTGAACTGTGAATGAAAATAAACAATTTCACGAGAACTCAACTGCAATGAAAGAATGAAGGACAAATCAGAACTAGAAATGAGATTAAAATGTACTTGAACTCAAGTAAAAGATCAAGGAGTATTCAATAACATATGGTAGCATAATCTAGAAACACTGATAAACTCATAGCAAAAACAAGCCACACACTGTGACTAACCAGAACAAACTCAGTCTGCACAAAAGTTAAGCAGATTCTTTCCATTTTGTAAAAATCAAAATGAATATAACTGAATTTTAAAAACCGTTTTCAATGGCCTTCTAGAAAGGAGTTTCATTTTTAGGAACATCAATTAAGAAAATTAATGAAAACAAGTGACAAACTCCCAAATAAAACACCCCTAAATCAGCTTCACCTTCATACTTAAAAATTCTGAGAAAGTAAGTCGAGGAGCTCTCTGAATCATTTAAATATACTTTTAGATATTTTGGGATGTTTCCAATAGGCAATCTCCACAAATTTTGTAAAAAACTGAAATTCTAACTTATTCCAAGTTAACAAGTATTTCATTCACCCAGATTCCTGAAGGTATGGACAAGTTAAAGACAAAATGTGATTAATGGCACTTGCTTCACATCTTTATCGTATCTTGGTAAATAAGCATTTTTTAAAATTTTTTGGGGAAGATCAATGTGAGCTAAAGACTGAAGGAAATATGTCTTACAGTTATACTTACCATGTCTAACCTTATCACTTCTTCTCTTCTGATGAGGCCAAAAAAAAAAAAACTAACAGTGAACTACAAAAGTTTAGCCTTTCTCCCTTGTTTTAGCAGCTGATTGGCTACTCAATATCATTTAAAACACTACTCAGTTAACAGAAAACAGTGGCATGTTCCCACCACAGATTTTCAATCTCATTGACCTCAGTGAGGTCAGGATTTCCCTCCTGTATTCCATTTAAAAGGACAATATAGCCTCGAACCAGAACACCCTCAGTGTTTCCCTTTTTCTCCCTCAATCATAACTAGCAATGCTTCATTGTATACAGTATCAACATGAGGGAAGAGGTGGGACACACATGGACAGACACCTCTACAAGAGACAAAGAAAAAGTCACTTCCTGAGGAAACCTCATCTTTATTTTCCTTTCATCTGTGCTCCCTAACAAACACTGTAAGAGCACAATGGAATAAAAATCAGATAACAAATGAAAGCTCTACAGTGACATCTATTCCTCATATGACTCTAGATGTTAAATATGTGATATGTCTGGATACTAATACACTGCCATGTGAACAGTACATGTTTACTTGTTTTCTGAGTTCCTGGCTTCAGCTTTGGCATCTACTATTTTGCTTTCTATATTACCTTGTCTATCCTGCAATTCCCAGCAAAATTACCCTGCATCTAATATGTGTTTTCTTTCCATAATATGTGTTGTCGTTCCATTATGTCTGAAATCACGAAACAACAGAGCCTGCCTGACAAACTTGTTGAGACAAATGTTACTTTGCAGAGTGACTTGAAGGCAAATATCCCTATTGTCCTTAATTTACTGTCAAACCAGGAGGAAAAAAAAAACCCAACTCTATTCAAAAGGCAATGATTTTCACCATGCTAAATAATATTCTTCTTCTATATATGAAACCACTGTAATTTATAATGTCTGTGCATCCAAAATATCAAATCGACATGAAAAATAGCAAGATTTTCCCAATTAAGAGTAAAAATAATTACTTTATTCCTTCTCTCATCTGGAGGTTATATGAACAGTGTTATCTTGGTTTTTTGTTTAGTGCCTTGGAAAGTTGTTCTTATTCTTACTTCAAATGACAAATTAATTTTGGGGAGTTCTGCCTAGACATTAGAGGGAGCAAAAAGTCTTGATCAAGCTTTGTATAATATGGATTCATTTACCATTATGAACAGATTAGTATTAGGTTTCACGGTAGAAAATTCAATTCACTATGAGAAGATGCGCCCTCTATGCTCTAGATGTATCCTTTCTACCCTACCTTCAAGCTTTCTCTCCCAGTCCTAAGCAGCAGTAATAATTACAATAATTCCACATTCCTAGATACTGGATAATTTGCTTAAGGCAACAAAATTTTATCTGGACCAAGTTTTCTCAATATTAAGAGCAAGATCTTTAATTGCAACAGAACTAAAATGGACCTTAAAGAAGAAGAAAATATATATCAGTTTCATGTGATGGACCTCCTCTGAGGTGTCTCTGTAGCATAGAATTAGGTATCAAGACCTTAAAAAGAAACATAAAAGGCAGAAACATTCACCACCTTTCCTAATGCCAGATTCTATAGCTGTTTCTTTACATCCTATGTATTCTGTTCAGTCTCTTCATTTTCCCCACATGTTCTCCAGGAAGTTTAGGACTGCATTTGCCCTACAAGCTGACAAGACAAAGTTGCACCATGCACAGCACAGTCAATGATGTGCACCCAGCCCCAAACAGCTATCTCACTAACATCTGGGAGCTATGGAAGAAGGCTCAGCTTCCAAAACTGTCTGTACAGAGAAGAGATTTCCATATAAAAAGGGCCTATAAAAAAGACAGATTTACAATTCCCAGTTTGGAAGAGCATTGGATAGTCTCATGTACTTCCACGCCAGCACAGTTCATTCAGATCAGGACTTGCTGCAATATAGAGCCCTATGAGCAGCAGTATTTTTTTATTCTCATATGAGAGGCACTCAGAGGTGTTAATTTCTTTCTTGTCCCTTTTTACCTTCTATTTACAACTCTTAACTTTCTTGCTGAATATTCCATACAAACAAGAACAAATGTACAAGTGAGAAAGGATACTTTTCCTTTCAGAGTCATCAGGATCAATCTCAACCAAAAAGATTCTGTGAAACTGTGAAGGCCCCCTAACTGGGGCCTTCTTACTGTTCTTACTGCGACTTACACTGCTAGAGTACTTGGCCTCAGGAGTCAGTACAATTTGACTCCAAAATATCCTGACTGGAACTAGTTTATATGGGACTAAAACATTTTGAATCCCTTCATAATAAACAGTATTTGGGACTAATTGTTACTGTTTTCCTGAGGAGTTTTAAGCCACTTTTAACACAAAATGTTAGTGCCTGGTTGTCATGGGTTGAAACAGTATCTCCCTGTTAGGACCTCAGAATTCTATAGAAAGGACATGGACCTATGCAGCGGGGGCAGGTTTTGGATTGACATGCAGTTCTGACCACTCAGAGAACGGAATGCAAGTTTTGGTAATACCCATATAAAAGCTGAAGCTGGGTTGGAGACTCTTTCTCCCCTTGCTTTTTCCATGACTGTGAGACATGTGCTGCCATCAAACAGGCCAAGCAGGTGAAGCCCCTATGGTATGGTGGGCAGTGGTCCCAATATAAGTATGGGGAAGCCTGGCAGATTGACTACATCACCCTTCCCCAAACCCGCCAAGGCAAACACTATGCGCTGACCATGGTGGAAGCCACCACTGGGTGGTTGGAGACCTACCCTGTGCCTCATGCCACTGCCCAGAACACCATCCTAGGCCTGGAACAACAAGTCCTGTGGAGACACAGCACCCCTGAGAGAATTGAATCGGACAATGGGACCCATTTCAAGAACAGCCTTATAAACACCTGGGCTAGATAACATGGCATTGAGTGAGGGTACCATATTCCTTATCACCCACTAGCGGCTGGGAAAGTTGAACAGTGCAATGGATTGCTTAAAACCAACTTGAGGGCACTGGGTGGGGGGACTTTCAAGAACTGGGAGATTAATTTAGCAAAGGCCACATGGTTGATGAACACTCAAGGTTCCACCAACCGAGCAGGTTGGACCCAATCTGAGCCCTTGCAAACGACAGATGGAGATAAGGTTCCAGTGGTACACATGAGAGGTATGCTAGGAAAGACTGGATTAATTCTGCCTTCAGCAAAGACAATCCCATCCTCACTCAGGGACCAGGTTGCACCTGGTCAGTGATGCAAAAGGATGGAGAGACCCGACGCATACCTCAAGGGAACTTTGTTTTAGGGTGAACTACTCACGACACTGTGCCTGTATTCATATCTTCATATATATATTTACACTGCATGCATATATGTACATATTTTAAAGGTTTAAACTCAATGTAATATGTTGGTATGGGAAAAAAATTCAGAGTGGATAATGTTGGGGGTTAAGGTTTTTTCCTTTTTTAGGCTGAAGAATTTTTCCCCATAAGTTACGAAGGAAACTAAGTGTTGCATACTTAAGACGACTTAACCCTGCCCTGCTGAGACATCCTCAGGACTTTTCCACTGTTTCCAGCTTGGTGCTCTGAGGATCCTGCAGGGGCACTGAGACTAAACTGCCTTGGGTTTTCTTTTGTGAAGAAAAGCCCTCAAAGTTCTTGGTACTGTTTTGTTACTAATGCTGTAGTTGTTGCTTTTTGTTTGCTTTGTTATACATACTAGTAAAGAACTGCTATTTCTATCCCCAAATCTTTGCCTGACAGCCTCTAAATGCAAATTTATAATTGGGTGAAAGGGAGGTGGTTTACATTATCCATTCCAAGGAAAACTCCAGCTTTTCCTGGCAGATATCTGTCTTCCCAAACCAAGACACTAGTATTTTGAGGAGGTTGAAAATGCAATCCCCAACCTACCGAAAAGGCTTACAGGAAAAACCTTTCTCTTAATGGCACTGTCACTGCCATAGGAACATACTGTATCTGTCATTGCAAACCCCTGACACCAGATTTAACCTCTTATACAAATACACATGGCAACTGCTCTTTTGCCACACAACACATAACTATCCAGCTAGCAAGAGAAAAACATTTTGTCTTTTAATTGCTTTCTGTAAAAACTGTTTAATTAGAGTTTTGTTTTGTAATTTGGTAATGAAAACAAACAAAACTATTTGTAATAAAAAAAAAAAAAATCCCAAACCTGATTAAAATCAAAGCAGGAATGAAGGAAATAGTGGGAGGGAGAAGGTGGGAAGGTAGAGTTTTAAAGCATTTTTCATTCATGGCATTATTCAGTCATAAGCTCTGTTCAGCCTGTTCTGGAAAGAGCATGATGAGATACACTCACAATCTCTTTTTTTGTTTTTTTGGAAGCTGCAGCACAAATTTCTAAGGCCATAAAATCTCCCAGTACACTTCAAATTTTCCTTCTCTTCTCACTGTAGTCAGTAACAACACTCAGAGTTGGATCCAAGATCTGAAAGCCAGAGCCACTCTTCAGATATGTAAAAGGCCTGTGGCTGAACACAATGAGGTAGGAGGGTGCTGGGGAGCACCCTTGAGAGCTGAGTGCTCAGAGGAGCAGCATGACTGAGCCCAACTCATTCAAAATGGTGCCTAAAAGAGCCAGTGACAGAAGGAAATGATCTCCAAAGGCCTGCACTGCAGCATGGATGCACCTCATGGATGTAACCCTGGTCACCAGCTCCAGCCACCATTTCCAACACGCAGCCCTGCTGCAGGGAAGGCGACCACTGACCATCTTGGAAAACCACTTTATTCTTTCCCCTACAATGAAATACTCCAATAAATGGCCTATTTAACTGTTTCCAGACTGACATGCCTGCTCAATATTTTATAAGTTTGGCAATTTCACCGTGAAAGCAGAGATTGTATTTCGCTAGCAACACCAGCTGCCAAAGCAGCACATTAACGCCCTTCTCAGGAGTAAAGAGTGCAAAATGGAGACATTCACTTCACAGTAAGAAGAGAACAAACCAAATTGAACTGAAACGTGTTCATTTTAAACATCACCAGTGAGCAGTGAACAGTTTTATTGGTATGAAACTGGAACAACACTTCCAAAGTTGAATAAGTGCCGAGTGCATTTACATGTGTGAAATGTAACCCTATGTGACTTCAAACAAACTCTGCTGGTTGTGAGAAAACTTCAGACTTCATTGTTTAGAAAACACAACTTAAGTTTTCTTCCCATTGTTGCCACTAGGGGCCAGGAGGGAAGTGCGAGGAAGTAAGAGGTGTTTCACAAAAAGCAACTTCTAGGTTCTTTTTTGACTTCTCATTGTACCTCAATAATAAGGATATGATGAAAATTGTAAAACAAATTGCTTATCTGGCTTTACTGTTCATGATGTGATTCTCTGCATAACACTTTTTGCAATCATGGTTTAACAGCTGAAAACAAAACAAATGTTATCTTTGTATAAGACCTAACAGGTGTAATAGTGGAAAGGATGGGAATTATACCATATGTCCATTCTCTTTTTATTCGGATCTTTTTCTCTCTAATAATTTGCTTACACCTTATTTTCTAAGTAGAAAATAATGAAAACACAGAGTACACCACCTTCCAGAGAATAATAATATATCAAAATTGTACCTTATGTCTCCAATGGTCTCACTGGTGTCAGCATTGGTTTCAAAGAAGCAGGAAACGAGCTGCGCAAAACACCTAATAAAAAATTTAAAAGAATAATTTAAAAATTATGTTTGTTGCAATAAACTTAAGACCCATAGTGACAAAATATGAACTGGAATTTCCTTCACTTTTATGAAAATATATCTGAAGTAAATGGCAAAACGGAGAGTTGTCCGTGTCTTGTGGTGCTACTACACAGCTACACAGAGAGTAGAAACAATCACCTTGGGTCCACAAGGGCAAACCATCAAATTATCCAAAAAGCAGGAGAGACAAGTGTGACAAGAAGCTGGTTTTTTTTGTTGTTGTTTTTTATAAAGATTTTTGGGGAAAAAGAGTGAAGTGCATGGAGGAAATGTTATTTATAAAAATAACTTGATTTTCCAAATCTCATTAATAAAACTCAAATACCTTAGAGTGGTGAGAAATTCCACTTTGTCAAAGCTACTTCCACAACTGATTTTTCATTAAAAAAACCCATAAAAACTACAAACTGAAAACCAGGACAACAGAAGCATGGGAAAGAAGTAGGATGGGATTAGGGTCTGTTATTGAAACCCTAAACTCATTCTCCATACAGCTGTACAGCATTTTCATCACTGAAGGAGAACCTTTCTCATATTGTAATATATGGAAGTCCAGACCATTACTGAAGAAATCCTATGGTTTTGTGAGGGCTGTGGGACCAAGCTATGAAAAGAGAGCTCTAAATCAAAATAGATAAAAAAAAAAAAAAGTCAGAAAAAGCCTGGTCTATTGAAGTGAATGACAGAAGTCCTATAGGATTTTGAAAAAAAATTATTAATAGTCTTTTAAAATTCTGCTACACCATTATGATGTGTCAGAAACCATCTTAACATACTGCATTTCTTACCCTAACTTTAAATTCTCACTGACCTTCTGTGGGATATCTGAAGATTAAACTAGACCTTGACAATTCCTACCAAGTTATTTGGTTTGATACAGGAAATGGTGATGGAATATTGATATGCACTGATTTGCTCAGAACAACATCCCCAAAGAAATTAATACAAAAATAAAGGGCAAAGGTTCTGCCACAGACACACAAACAAGCAAACAACTTAGAGGTCACACAGAAGAAGTGTTTTTTCAGTTGTTCCTGTGTCAGTGCTATATGTCTCCCTTTTAAAACAAGGAGAATTAGAGACTCACAAAAATGAGAAAATTTTATGTGAGATTCCAATTTGACACTGAAAAAATTGACACTGAAAATTCAGAAATTTCAGTGAGGAAAATGTGATACTGAAGCCCATTTACAATCTACCAAAACTAACCTAACATAAGAGTAAATTCTTCAATTGTCAAAGCCAAAGGACAGGATGATTCAGCCTGATGTCTTAAGTGAGAGAGACCTTACAGCAAAGGGCAGGCTCTGTGGTTCAATGCAGGGGTAACTGCTGAAAAAACACCACCTGCGCTTATGCACATCAAGGAAACACAGTGGTACTTTCAGCCTTTAAATGCTCAGATTCCTAGTTTTAATCATCAACACTTCCACAGTAAACAGCGCTTCAGGCATGGAGGTGTTTGCTGAAGGCAGTGGGAGGGGCAGGAAAATGGTCTCCTGGATAATAATTCTCAGACAGCTATTGTTCCAGCTTCCAGAAACTGCAGGCTATTTATGATTAGATGTTGATAAACGAAATGTAGATGCCTAAAATAATGACTTTAACCCACAATGACTTGCAGTAAAAGAGGAAGTGTGTTAATGACCTTAGAATAATGAAGTTGTTACCACAAAAATACTTACTAATAGGACTAGTCTTCACTCTATTCACAAGGGAGCTTTATTTACCAGAGACCAAACTAGGGCTTGGCTTGGGATTTTATTATTGTGGAAAGCGATTCAGTAAGCACACGGGGTCAGGAACTAGAGTTCCACAATAAACTGTAGCACAAAACACATCATCTGGCTTTAACTGAGATCCTGAAATGAGTTGAATCAGTCAGCAGTGTGACTTACAGCTGTAGCGTGAACCTTTCTGTGTGGCTAAACAGTGAATTAAATAACGGTTTGGTTCTGAAAAGACATCACCTATGGCCACCCATAAAAATATTGCTGCCTTTCAGCTGCACATGCTGCCTTTCAGGCCCATGATAAAAAAAAAAAAAAAAAAAAAAAAAAAAAAAAAAAAAAAAAAAAAGCATAGCTAATATTTAAAAGATTAATTTCTCCTATTTTTAAGGATTTCTTCAGTTTGTATGCAGTATGACAGAACGGGTTTACAATGATATAAAAGAGGGTAATGTGGTGGCAGTACAATTGCAGGGCAGGACAGTAATGGCTCAAATATTTCAGTTCCTTGTACTTAGAAAATAAGGAACCACAGTATCTGTGACAGTCAGCAAACTGCTGGAAGGCTTCAGAAGAATGAGAAAAAACAACAGAAAGTTTGTAAAATTATCACTCCCTGTTTTCTCAACTGAATAGTGTAGGAGTACACTAAAAATATAGATCACTTTAAACTATTTTTTTACATCAGATTAAATTACCACAATGTAAATTCTTAATGGTAAATTTTGTTATGAATCGAAACTTTCTTTTGCAGATCAGCATCTACATTAACCACACAGTCTTAAAAATCAAATGGAGTGGCTAAGCTGATCATTATTAACCAAGCTTACATTTGTTGATCTATACTGTTGCTGACTAGCTGAGGCTCCAATTTAGCAGCAACAGATCCCTTTGTCTGTGGTGATGGATCAAAGGTCAGACTAACTCCAACCATGTGGAGCTAAATGATAGCTAAGGGAGACCTCTGATGAATATAAAAATAGAATTAAAGATAAAGGCTTTAATCACAAGTGACAAATGACATTTTTGATGTGTCAAGTTCAATATTAATTATTTTCAGCCGCTCTGCTTTTCTTTTGTCTTGAGGAAACTGCAGCAATCTGCTGACATGCCTGGAAAAGTTCAGGTGCAAAATGACCTCAGTTCAGTTTGCAGATTTACAGGAAACCATATACTATCCTTGGAGCATTTAAGTACTATGGCCTGTGGAAATACTGTGGCTTGTTAAAAAATATAAGTCAGGAGATGATAGTGCTCTTTTCCCAGTTTTAGAATGAGCTAAATCTTCTTTGTTGTGGACAAAAACACAACCATGGACAGTGCTCTCCCAGTAGAGAACCAACAATTGACTGGAGAAACAGCATCTATAATCGAACAACTTTTCAATACGTTAAAAACATTACAGGAATGGTAACTTCTTTTCCACTTTTCCAAAGATGGTGTCCCTTCAATAACAGCCAGAGCTATTCATTCTTGTATGAAAAAGACATCTATGTTTTATGTGATTTTTGTCACTGTAGAAGTCCACTGCCCACTCTAAGATAACATCTTTTATTCATGGCAGAAAGATAATTAGGCTGTAAAAATGAACATGTCTAGAAATCCTTCAATAAGTAGGAGGAAAGATTAATTACTGTACTGGTTTAAAAAACAACTGAGAGTGCAACTTGACAGATCCTAAGCTAGAAGTTTTTCTTCCTTGGCCTTTAAGCTGAAGCGTAAACAACATTATGGCCGTTTAACAGAAATAATTATATTTAATCTTCTGATCACATGTGATGAATTAATAGGAAAAGGAATTAGGGAAGAACACTGCGGCATTTCAAATATTGAGTTATGTGAAGAATCAGTAAAATATTTCCCTAACTGAACACAAACCAACTTAAAAGATATGGTGGTGATCGCAGGTGAACTCTGAAAATACGGACATCTGCCTTTGATTACTCACATGGGATCTCTTAAATTATAATTATCTGAGATCACTGCTTATCCTCATTGCTGAAAACAACAGTAGTATGAAACAGAAATACTCATGCTGAAAAAGAGTAAAAAGTTTTTAAAAGTGAGAAAGAAAAAGAAAAATTAAAAAAACCTCACACCAACCCAAAATTTCAGCACAATTAGTTGAGATAAGTTTTGTAGCAAAGATCTACCAGCGAAAGCAGATGGCAGCACCATGAAAGTCATTACATTGTGGAGGCCAAAACAGAGAATCATTCTGTTGATACACGGTCAAAATGAGACAAATGGAAGGCCCCAATGGGACAGCCTGAAATGCATGTATTAATTTTCTTCTGCTAAAAAGGTATTATTTCTGGAGATAAGGAAGCATTTCATAAAGCAGTTGACCCAGTCCATCTATGTCAGTGGGGAAAATTATTGCAATCCTTCATCTCAACCAATAGCTTCCAGCACTGGGATGCAGATGTTATCAATGAAAGAAAAGGATGGAAACAAGAGATCCAAATGAACATCTTTGAGCTATTAAGCAGAAGGACTGTGTTTAAACTCAAACTCTCTGCTTTCTGGCTAAGAGCTAAATGCCATCACTGCAGTGGCTAATGAAGTGGCAGACAGGGAAAAGAAGGATTTCTGGCATGCCAAGGCAGATGAAAGCAGCTGCACCACAGGATCAGAGGCAGCTGAAATCCAGTCTATCTGCTATCCAGCAAGACACGACAATCCCAGACTGCAAGTTGTCCTTGTGAAGACAGGGAGAAACTCAGGGTCTCCAGCAAAGCTGCACCAAATATCCATAAATAAAACAAGTTATGTGCACATTACTGTGCTCATGTCTTTTGCTACTGGGCATTTTAGGGGTGGTTTTTTTTGTTTTGGTTTTTTTGTTTGTTTGTTTGTTTTTTTTGTTTGTTTGTTTTTGGTTTTTTTTTTTGTTTTGTTTTTTTGTTTGTTGTTGTTGTTGTTGTTGTTTGAGGGACCCCTTTCATGAAGGAGTTTATAAATGGAGAAAATTAGATTAATAAATACCAGTGATTATAGGGATATTTATGAAGGTTAATATTTGGGGCTTCAGCTCACTGTTTTTCACTTTAAATTGAAGTCCAGTACTTCTCATAGTCAATCAAGTTCTGTCTAAAGGGGTTACTCAGAAGTAAAGGAGATTCTCCAGCTGATGAAAAGAAAACCCAAAACACTATTCTCTGGCTTACTACACTGATTGATTCCACTACTGACCTGAGAAAAACCTACATGTATTCACAACAAGATGGTGTATAAATTTGTTCTTCATCTGCATTCAAAACCAATCAACATAAACAATCTTTTTCTCAGTGGTGCCTGACTAACATTCATGGAGAAAGTGCTTGGAGTTATGAACTGGCTGTAAATGACTCATCACGCTTAACTGCATTAATGTATGCATGTTTTCAGGGACTGACCTCTGGACTGACCTGTCAGAGGTATAGCAAAGCCATCATCCACTGACAGGCCTTTACTGAAGGAGAAAAATCTTTGTAATAGCACAGAGGAATTTACTAATCTGACATCTAGTTTAGCAGATTAATCATGGATTTTCTTTGATCATGCCTTGCAACAATGTGCAGCAAGTCAAACCAATCAACAATCATTAATTAAAAGAACAATGAAGAGCAGAGGCTATTTAGTTATGAATGGCACACACTGACTGAATATTATGAGTTCCCAGATGAAAGCAACGTTTCCTAAATTACATAGATCAGTACTAGATAAGCTTCAAGATAACTGTGCCATGTAAGAGGGAACCCTGAAAGAATGTTATCGCAGTCTAAAGAAAAAAGCAAAATGAAACTAGAAAGCTGCCTTTGGGACTCACGTGAACCAAAGCCCTGCTTTGGGACTCCTGCAATCATTATAAACATCAGTGCAAGCTGTGCAGTGGGCACTCCTGAACTGCCTACAAACACTAAGGCTTGAAAATTCTGGTCTCATAAAACAGATAAATATAGAACAGTGCCACCCTATTAATCTGTCTTAGCCTTCCTTCATCTTAGGGGGCTTATCTTGAATGTATCTCATACTTAGCTGGTGTAACCTCCTTTTTTATTGAAGTCAGGAGATTTAATATTTCTTTGCACAACTAGAACTCTGATCTTGGATGTTCTGACAGTGAAATTTTGATTTCTTTTATTACATAATGCAGAAAGTTGAGAACTTTGTTGAAAACTTGTTATTCTTAAAACAGCGGGCTCAAAGTACCGCCTGGCTCTACCTCTGTGATTGTAAACCAGGCCTATGTTCCTACCTGTATTACACTATAAAGAATGACTAAGCTTTAATTATTCTGGGAAATGGAGTGAATATAAAACAAAATGCTTAAGGGCACTTTGTTTTAATAGAAAAAGTATAAGGAAGTTACAGGCGTGTACCAGCTTAAAACTTTATTACCTAAATAATTGCATAATTATACACTGGGAAAACTGTTTGATGCAAGAAAATACTTTTAATGTTTGCAAAGTTTCTTGTTCTGTTCTGATATTGAATGGGATATTTATGGCCAAACTTAAGCAGATCTTGTAGAAGTTCAAAGTACTTCTTATCAACAATAATCAAGGTTTTTCTTAAAGCTTCTTATCAACAGAGAGCGCAGAGGTGACTAGTGAATCCCTCCTGAGCTTTTAGAGCAATGCAGCAGCCTGGTAGGTGGGGGGCATTCTGACACTGTCAAAATTGCAAGTCAAAACCCAAAAGCAGTAGCAACGCTAACAAAGAGCAAATTTCTAATGATCTACAGCTCTCCAGACAGCAGAAAAAGGGCTAATAGAGCCAGTAATCAAACAAAAACGGCAATGAGAGACACATTTCAAAAACATGGCTGTTTAAAAACCTATCTAAAATCACACAGCAGATAGTTCACCAACAACAATTTTCAAATAAAGTTTGACATTTTATAGACAGACATGTTGCAGCTTAAACAGAAGGTCTTGGCTCCTTGTGTCAGATAATATGTAAGCTTGTTTCACCTGTATTAAGCAGAAGATCCAAGCAGATGACACATATCTATCCCTCAAAAATCAAAGAGTGTTTGTCTTATTTTGATGCCATTTCTACAGCTATTCTGTGAAATGGGTAGAAAGGCTTAATATGGTGGTTCCTTCATCCAAGCATGGTTTCCAGATATCAAGAAATGAAAATAGATTTTTCTTTCAATGGACCGTAATTTGTTGGTTTTGATTTTTAATTCTGAAACGTGAAAAGTGAGTGCACATTTTTTGCCCCTACAGATACTTTCACATGAGGCTTAGCCAAAGTGATCTCTACTCTGGATTAAAAAAAAAAACAAAAACAACAAACAAACTTTTTTTTCCTTCCATTGTACTTAAGGAAAAAGCCACTAATGTGAGCTATAAATTAAAAATAATCTCTGACCATAATCAGAGCCATTCTACTGCATCTATATTACAAAACCATCTCTTCATGTGGGACACCAGCTCATGTTTCCTAAGGTGGGTATCTAACTTTGGATCCTGCACCTAATCATCAATAAAAAGAGATAAAATATCTACTCAAAGACACATAATGAGGGCTAGATCACCTAAGGCACACCTGTCTCTGGAGCTGTTAATAGACAAAGTAGAAGCATATCCAGGTACCCTGGCCTCTTCTTCCTTCTTCTTCTTCTTCCAGTTCCTAAGTACCTACTTATGCTTATTTACAACTGGTTCAGCTGAAGCCAGGTGCAAATGCTCCTTAGCTCTAGAGCAAAATACCAAAATCTGATGTCCTGAATACTCTTTACCATAATTCTTTCAGTGTAAAAAGAATGTGTCTATTCCTGGAAAGTTGTTTCCTAAGAAATGTTTCTTTCATGCAGGAATTAAGCAGTACAGGAGTCAAGCAGTTTCATTTTAAACTGTGCAGTTTCTTACTTGCCTTTGAGATCACTGACAAATGCAGTCTAAAGCATAAACAGATGAAGCTGATATAAGCAGGTTAGATGAAAGAAAAAACTTGCAGACTGGGATGTATTCATGCCTATAAAATACAATATTTCTGCAATGGAGACCATCTATAGCATATCTACCTGCCCTAAATTTCCCTCTGCCCTGCAGTCCAACCCTGGCTAGCCTTGGACCACAGGGGGAAATTTGGGCTAGGACAAAGATAAAAGACAAAAAGGTGCTCTTAATCTTCATGGGGCACAGTCCCACAGTTTTAATGTAGAACCTACACCTTGGAGCCCAGGAAGAGAAAAAGGGAGAGACCCCCATGCAGGGAGTTTTAATCCCTAGGGAAAAGGGGAAGGGGGTTCTGTTGACCAATGGGGACTGAACCAGGGAGAGGAGAAAAATAGGGGGTATCAGGTGACAGGGAGGGAAAGATAGGGGGTATCAGGTGAAAGGGGTGCAAAAGTTCATGGGAAAGTGCAACCAATATTTTGTGTATACATATAAAGAAAAACGCCGGCGCAATCTAACAAAGTGAAACTAACTATTTAGTGCAATACAACATCTACCCTATCAGTTCCAACCACAAGGTATGAGAAACTATTAATAGAGGTGCCCAATGAGACTGCTGTGATTGCAGCTGACTTGAATGTGCCAAACCTCAGAGAGGGTTCTCTCTTAAATTCAGATACAGGCCTGGCTGCATCTTGCTGCTTTTCCTATGGCTAACATGGAGCAGAACTGGATAATGGGAAACCCATTTTTGTGGTCTGGCAAGCTGCTGTAATTTCATGAACATTCTTCTATACCTTAAATTACAATTGTATACTATTGAAAAATAAATTTCATTTCTTGCCAGAGTAGCTGTTAGAGACCTTTTCTAACGCAATATTTTTATCCAGATGATGGTCCAGGCTAATTTCTTTCATGTCAAAATTTACCTTTAATCAATTACAATAAATAGTTGTATTTCAATGAATTCACACAGGGTAAACTTTTATCCAGACTCTATATACAATGATTAAAATTTGTCCCCATTGGAATTCTATTTATGCTTCCTAAACTGCACTTTGATTAAAGTTTAATAATGCATATTCACCTGAAATTCAGCAGCCACAGTTATAAAAGCCGTTTTCTTACTTTGGAAGCTTCCTGTAAATAGTCTGTATTTTTTGGTGGAACTAGATATAGAGTTCTGAAACTCAGAAATTGAAATGGATCAGGAGATTATTAGCTGTGCTTGCAAGGAAGATGCCTGTGCAGGTTCTTAAGCTCAGAAATAAACATTGAAAATGACACCTGATATGGGTATTTCAGGAAACGGTATGCAAAGAAATAAAGCCAATAATTAGGACAGAAAAAAGTGACATTTCACTAAGTTACTTAGCAATTCCTTCAACCACTCCAGCAGTGTTTGAAGCATATCATTAGAGATGTAATTCCTCCTAATATACCTAGAAAAATAGTATCAGTTCTCTGAGGAGAAGTAAGGGAAATTATTAAGATCAGCTGGAATGAGAGTAATTATAGAGTGAGGCAGCAAATAGATTTAGAACTCAAAAGCATATAAGAAGCTAATACATCCTAATGCAACAAAGATTTTCATCAGTCTTAGCTCGAGAAGCCTAAATTGCATATAGCAATGATGCATTTTAGACATTATCCTAAATGAAGGTTTCTAGAATTTCTCTATGACACCATGGGAATATAAAGACCACTGCAATATAAAGACAAAATGTATTCTTGCATTTCTCTATACATGACAACAGCTCTAGTCTTTTAGTAAAATAAGTCAAAATTAATGTTGTTCAGTAGAAGAGATTTTTAACTGGATATTTGAGGCCTTCAGAAACTTTTAAATCAAATTATGCAGAATATTAGACCCAAGATAATGCAAACCCCACAAACAGATATTTTGAAGAGGAAGAACAACACTAAGCACTCGCTCTCTTTGCCCAAAAGGATATTAGAAAAAGCTGCCGACTTTATGTTTAAGGGAATGAAAACTATTTCTTGCTCTCTGAGGAAGAATAAGAGTTTCACATTTAGGGAGGCAGGAAAGGAAAAAAAAACACCTTAAAATGCAGCACTGTAAATACAGGGAAAGAGCTATTTAACAGAGTGCCTCTAACACCAAGGTTCTGGGCTTAAGAAATGAAGGCATCCTTCCAGCCCTATGTCCCTAGCTGATACAGAATGTTCATTTGCAGAACTAAAATCGCTGTTGCAGAAACATGTGAGCCTATGAAGTTGCTAAGGGACCTGTAGAAGCTTGGTTCCAGTGTTAGAATTATGTAATACAAAAAACATTTATCACATGATTGTGAAGTCTCTCACATGGATCTTACCTCTGCATTCAATTACACACTGTAGGAGCCTGCAGAAGCTTATAAAAAACTCAATTTCTGACATTATCCAGAAAAATGATACATTCATTTCCAAATAAATGAAGAGGACAAAAAGCAGAAACCTGGATTTGTGTTTACAGCTAAAGTCACAGGAGCCCTTTACATCATATATGCGCATTTCAATGTGAAATGAAAAATCATTAATCTTATGGCAATTTATCATCTGCCTGCTTTGCTTAAAAAACTAATTGCCTCTCCCCAGCAGCTTGGCCTGGCCAATGGTATTGGGCAGAAAAAACCTTTTTGGTACTGTTGGGCATGTATCCCTACTGAGTTTACATGGAAACCTTACATTACAGTATACTCAGGTGCTTAGGCTCTTTCAGTAAAAAAACAAAAAACCACAAAACATTGTCTATTTAATCTCTAATCATCTAGCTATGAAATCAAAATGAAATAATTTCATTGTGTGTGAAACTGTCCCATGAAAGAGGCTTTAAAATGAATAGCAATCCGAGGTGCAATTTTCCATTGCATATGTTTTTCAAAGATAAAAATCTGATCAGAACACTTTGCTGTTAGTAAGTAAAAATCAGAACCAGAACTAATAGAGCAACTGCCAGCAGCTTCCAGATCATTAACTATTGTTTATTTCTCCTCATGTTCAGACACCAGACTGTAGTGATGGAAGATACAGTCATTAATTTGGGAGTCATTTCAAGATGCTCCCATAAATACTGAATCAGGATACTGGCAAGCAGCCTGTGAAAACTTGCTGCCAAGAACTCTTTTTTCTTCTTCTGAGTTGTAACTTTTATTGCTGCAATAGACCAACTATGGGTAGATCATCAGAGTTTATATAAGAGCTGACTTTTTATGCTTTGTTCTGCAGTAACAGATTGTTTATGCTTTTGTTATAAAAAAGTTGCATCATATAGCATCAATTTTTCTGTTCCTTACCTCTCTCATGGCAGCCAAAAAGGAAAAAATTGGTTTTTTTCCTTATTGAGATGCCTATTAAAGTGACAGGTGAGCTGTCTGAAATAATCTGCAAGATTTCACAGAATGTGAAATGTCTGCCCTCCCTCACAATCCCATTTTTATAGATTGTGTCCTAATTTAAAAAATAATAATAAAAAATTTAAATCCTATTATTTTTCTCTCTGACAATGTTTGAATAGAAAAACAGTGAAAATGAAATATTATGATGATAAATTCCTGTAAACAACATATTAAGCATGATTATAAAGGATATATTTGAAATACAGGAGCTCCATATTCTTACATATAGTTTAATTCTCATGGATGAGCCCAGAGCCAATGGCTCAGAACTGTCACTGTTCAGAACTAAAATATTTCATACCACCTGAGAGTCTGAGTGCTTGCCACAACTTTTAGTTTTTATGATTATAATGTAATAGTTGGCTGGTGCATGAAAGCATCAGAAAACCAAGAAATTATTCTAAATCTTACTACAACAACATGAATGCCACATTTTGTGCATCATCAAGCTATTGCTAATTGATGCACATGGTGACAGGCTAAAGCAAATCCTAATAACAGCTAGGATACTCTCCTGAAGAATAATTAAAAAAAAAAGTAGAGATTATTTGAATTTACACAATAATTTTATGGTATCATTGATTATTTCAGATACTGTGCATCATTGTCAAAGGGAACATCTGATATGAAAACTTTTTGTCTAACTATCCCTAGAAGAGGGATAATTAACATAAATCCAGAATTCTGTTGCTGAGTTAAAGAATCTTATAGTATATGCCACACAGTTTTGAGGCAGTTAAAGTTGATAGCTTTAAATGTCAAACAATTATTTCTTCTTGCTGATTTAGAAATAATCAAGAAGAACAATCCCCCAGTGTTGTTTTGGTCTGGACATAACACAATAAAATGTGGAACAGTAATATAAGACAGAATAAGTAAATTCCTTTATAACATTGAGATTAATTTTAGATTTCCTTCATAAAACCATAGTTATGCCTTCACTGTCTATTTCTGGATCAAAAAAACAAAGAGGAAACCAAGTTTCTGATCTGATAACTGTGTTTTTATTGAAAAAGTATGAATTAGGAAAGAGAAACCTTTAAATATTTAAAAATGCCCTAGGTTAGGAATGTCCAGCCCTTTTAATCCTACATGCCACATCCTAAACCCCAAGAACTTTACATAATACATACTTTATACCACAAAGAACTCAGTGGATAAGGAACTGAAGGAGCTGCTCTTGCGCCAGAAACAACAGCGCTTCCGTTGCAATTCCTCCATTTTGCTGCAGGATGGGAATGAGCTGAAGTACAATCAGGCTCAAGGGTCTCTTGGATCTACCACCCTGAACATGTCAGGATGGACACTTTCTCAGGCCGTAGGTCCAGGATAGGCAGCAGTTCAGCCCACAGGGTGATTGCACCCACAGCAGCCTGGAGCTGGTGAGAGTGAGCTTCATCTCAAGACCTGCTCTAAAGGTTAGCCTGCTTCCCCTCCTAGTTTTCCTTCTCAAGGGAACTTGCTTTCAGGAACACAAAAGACTTTGAAGAATGCTCTCGAAGCTGTGGTCAAACTAATTAAAGGCTATTTGACTGTGAATAAGAATAATACAGTTTGGCCACACCCATGACACCTATTCCTTGGCTTCTCCCATAATTTCCCCCGTCATTAGTCCTGAAATGTGTTCTTTGTCTGAGTTACAAACCTGAATTTGCAGCCCTAACTGATCCTGCATTCACAGAACATGCAAGGCAACCACATGTATTAGGTTCCAGTCCAGATCCAGACCAGGACAGGAAGGCCTGAAGGATGCAGAGAATGAAGAGAAAGAAGGATGCAGCCCACCAGGGCACTTGCAGAAGAACCTCAGGGCAACAAGAAACAAATTCCATGTGTCCATGTGTAAGGAGAAAGGGTATTGCAGCAAAAAATAAGCTAGAAGATTCTTGAGAGGATGTTGCTGTTTCCTAACATTGGTCTCTGAAAGATTTAAGCATCCTGCTATGGATCCAGAGGCATTACTCCAATGCTTCCTCAGAACTTTCGTCTGAACCTTCCTACTGGTAACCCAAGTAGGGAGGAAGGGCATGTGGGTATCACAACACAGACATCACATTCCTGTATGAAATTATCTGCAGAAACTGAGGCAGCTTAACTATGACAAGCTAAGAGACTACAGAAACTTAGACAAAACTTTGCTTGCAAATCTTTTGTGACTAATTTGCCTACTACCACACTTCCAGTTTTCTAAGTTGCTAGTCAAGATTATAGGAGTATGAAAATAAAGAATCTTTATAAAATATCCAGAGATTTAGTGAAGTTTTTATTTTATCAGTACTTACTGAAGGGAAATCAATATCATGGCAGGTAAAATCAATGCTAATGTTTAATCTGAAACACAGAAAATTAATAAAATCCAAATTAATCTTGCCTTCTGTTTTTTCCAAAAACCCCCCTGTAAGATCTCTCCAGCAGACAGTGTGTAAGACTTGCATAGCAACAGAAATACAACAATCATAACACACTGGCCCAGCAGAGTTATCTGATCATGTCTGGAAATGACCACTTACAGTTGGCAGGAAAACCTTTAACAACAAAACAAAGTGATTATTATGATGATGGAATTAGCTGTACCAGCAATTAGTTAGAAGCAACTCTTAGCACCTCAGCTTCCTTATGTAACTTTGCTTTCTGAAATGTCTTATCATATTCCTTTTCATATACTTCTATCATAGGACATATAAAGAGATTACACTTCCCAAAGATTTCAAGTCTGCCGCTGTGTTATTTATGAAGACTTTCTGAAGAGTACAAACAATGAGCACAGGCATTCTTTCAATCATAATTCTGAGATCTACCCGAGAAAGTTCCCCAAATCAGCTTCTAGTATTAACTACTGGCCTCAGAGGAATGCACTGAAAATTATTTGCCACAAATATTTATCTTTATAGAGCATCCTAATTGTTACCAATCCAAATGTTTGCTGCGGAATTATTACAAGAAAAGGACAAGCAGACCACAGAATTTGCCAATAATTTGGAAAAATAAAGCAACTTTGAAGAGACAGAATTTACAAAAAACATAAATTAAGCAAGATAAAGTTCAAATATATAGTCATAAATCTTTGCCAAGCATCCAGAATTCCAGTACTTTTTGTAGAAAAATATTTTGAATTTACTGGGGTTTAGTTTCACAGTTAGCATTGTATTTTAGTTTTGTTTATCATTTGAATCCAATGTCTAAAATGAAGTTAAAATTTCAAAGGATGCTTTGCATTTCCATGAAGTTAATTATTTCATGGAAATAGTCACACATTATGCCCACAGCAAATTTCAGAATTAATTCTGATAGGAAAAAAAATGTTTCTGGGAAGAGAAATTGCTCAGAATTTGAAAGAAAGAAACAAGAAAAAAAAAATTTTTCCCCTTTTACTTGCTAATGAACGGTAAAAATGTGACCAATTGCACAGGACTAACTTATGATAATTTAATTTTTTTTTCTATTAGTAAGACTTAATCCATGTTTAATTAAGTCCATGTTTAAATCCACGTTTAATTAAAGCTTAATTATTTTTATTTGCATACACATAGATCTTAACTATATATATAAATGCGCGGATATATTCATACACATCACCATATTTTATGCATACAGTTAAATGTGAGTATTGTTTGAATATGATTCAAACACAAACACAGATACTTCAGGATATTATAATATGGCTTCCATTCTATTGCAAGCATGGCCTTTTTTTCTTTTTTTTCCTTTAGTTGGTTGTGATTTTTTTCTCCTTTTCATTTTTTCTCTACTATTCTGGGATTTTCTTTTTGACACAGCTACAACTTTGGATGTGAATATCCTTTGCATTACCACAATCAGATCAGACTTAAATGCTTTAAAATTTTCTTCAAGTTTTCTAATTACTTTTTTTTTTTTTTTTTTTTTTTTTTTTTTTTTTTTTTTTTTTTTTTTTTTTTTTTTTTTTTGGTTGGTTGGTTGTTTTTTTTTTCCTTTCTACTTTGCTTCTCATTCAGGAATTAGAATACCTTCTTAATTTAAGCCTTTCACAAATCACCATTATCCTAATATGCAACTAAATCCATGCTGCATCATCCAATTTCAGTACCTGAAACCACTGGATATGCATTTTCTCCCCCTCCTGTTGCAGTGCAAATTGGAAAGAAGAAAGAGCAGTTTTCTTCTACCAATTCAACTATGCAATCCATAATCTTTTTTTTTTCTTTCTTTTCTTTTTTTTTTTTTTTTTCGGCCTAGGTCTTAGTCCAAACTAATTTTCTCCATTCGAGGTAAAATAAAGAAGACAAGAAATAATACATTCCATTGAAAACTGTCCTTGAACTTCTTGTAATTGAACTTCAGAACTAAAATAGGAAAAAAAAATCCAAAAGGAAGAACGGACACTTTTTTTTTAATAGTCTGAACATAAAAACAACTCCTTCTACACATTGCATTAATTGTCCAGTTCTCAGGAGAAAAATATAAGCTATACAGAGAGATGCAATATCTAAAGAGTTCCAAAAAAATGTATCTGGAACACAGCCATTACAATAATCAAAAGAAAAAATTACTCAACTAAATACATTTTATAACAAAGCTAATGACAAATACAGCAGAAATAAATGAAGTGCCAGCACTGCCTAATCAGAAACACACTGCACAGTACCCTGATAGAGTTTTAACATATTTATTAGAGGAAAACTTTCAAGTTAACCTAAAAATCTTCAAAGGTAGCATTATCCTCTAAAAGTTTTGTTATTCTTTTCTCATTATAGTTCTTCATTAGGTTATAAGAGCTCCCAAAGCACTAACTCCCTAAAGAAAATCAGCATAGAAAAATAAGGTACCAGGTAGTAATGGAATCCAAGTTATGAATTAAATGATCAAATTAAAAAAATGAGAAGCATTTGGAGGAGTCATTCGACTCCATGATTAGCATTCTCTGTGGAATTTCAGTATATTTATCTGTAGTATCTACCTTTGGTGGCATTGCTCTTCAACACCATATACATAGCACTATGTTGTTGATTTTGGGTTTCTTCTGGGGTATTTTCTGTTAATGTATGAACTTGAGTTTCCAGACTGCTTTCAGAAAACCTTCAGTGGATGCAGACAGAATTCAACAGGCTCTTCCCACTGGGTTCAGTTTAAGCTCACGCAAATATGATGGAAGACGATCTTCCTCCAAAAATACTTTTAAAATTGCCGTTTGAAACATTACACTAAGATGCTTATTTTCCCTTGGTAAGACAATTGTTTTGAACACTATTAGCTGGTTATTCAACAGGAAAAAAATGTGACAAAAGAGACTCCCAGAACAGGAGATATTCTTATAGTTTTAATTTCCTATCTATTAACAAATGATAATATTATTTTCTTCATTCAAGGGAAATATACACCTATAGTAACACAAATAAGTTATACAACCTGATCAGGAATGCTGGCTTACTGTGGGCTAACTGAAAGCTCCCTGGATTCTGCATTCCAGTCCTTGCAAAAGGTCAGAGAAAAAGCCAACAAACAACACTTAAAGTGAATCAAGAGACGACCTGCTCCTTTCCTATTTTTACCCTGTGAATGGATAGAATAGCTATAAATTTCCAGATATGTGCCCTTTTTTAAATTAAAAATATCATTATGTGGTTACATTTCTGTATTTATTGATATAAATGTAAAACAAAAAATTAATCTTTATTGATTTATGGAAGTCTGTTCTTGAAAAAATTTTCAATCAGATTCAGTAAAATGGGTGAAGTAATCTTAAATCACCAACATAAAAACCTGTTATACTTCTAAAACTTCAGAATTTTTAACCTAGTTTATGGAAAACAAACAAACATTTCATACCAAAGCGTTTTAGAGTATGAGCAACAGATAAGATCAAGGAATTTCTAGACGAACTAAGATATGGAAAAATTCACTTCCATTTTATTTGGAATTTTAGGAAAAAATTGTTCGAAGACTTTTGTTGTTAAACTGTGACATAAAGCATGAAATCTTGTGCTGCCAGGGCTTTTGAGCATCACCTTCAAAATCCACACTGAGGTCCAAGTATATGTCAAATTGGTTTCACAGGACCCAATTAAAAGAAAAATCCCCACAACACAATTTCTGAGCTGCATTCCTCAAACCAGGAATAACACAAGCAATCAGGTGCAGTGTCTAAGAGCCAACCACTGCCAGTTTATGTGGTGTCACATCAACACCCACACACCAAAAAATGACTGGTTTCAGTAATTTTTGCTTAAAGTTTTTGTATAGGAATCACTTTCAGATTTCATGGAAACCAGACATCAGGAAACTCTTTTTCCCTTCATTTTAAGCCACCATAAGAGTCAACAATTCAGTCTTCACATGAAATGCATTCAGATACACTATTTGTGTGCTTGTGGCATATCACAGTACCCTAAGTGTATTAAACTCTGACTCAGCACCTGTTCTTACACATTGGCTGGAAAAAGGCAATTTTTACCAACAACATTGAAATATAGACAATTCCAAAAATAGGAACAGTGACACACAGCATGAACTGTGACATAACTTTACCAGTAATCTTTACTCCTTTCTACAACAAAGGAAGTTTATCCCATGAAACCATAACTACTGCTATCTCAGTTTGAGACAAAAGAACCACAACAGCCTTCTCAGCCAATGTGGGCAGGAATGCAGGAATGAAACTGGGCAGCTCCAGATCCCAAAAGGGAATATTTTATCTGTGGACTATACCAAACCAAGTTTTCTTCCCAGAGGAGAGGAACTCTAATACACATACCTAATCATAGTACTACAATACATTTTTGGAATTATCAAGGAAAAAGGCAATTCTATCAGGGTTAGACACAGTCAAGGTGTTAATACTCAAGAGGGTAACTGCATGCCACCAGCAGCATTCTGCCCTAAAATGGGCTTAGGTGCAGAGCTCTGTCTAATGTGGCAGAGACAGAGCTGACTTGGCACCGCTTGAGAAATAATAGCTTTCTTTAGAAGAAAACATTTATAAATATCAAAAACCCATGGTCACTAGAGTTGAACAAAATCTCTACTGTTACCTGAAGCAAGGTCAAGACAACTGCAGAAAAGGAAAAGTTCTGACCAAGACTGTAACAAAGTTGCCAAAATACGTCCTCTGTCACCCTGGTTGTTCTTGTTTGTTTATACTACGATCTGGCAAAGCCGATCTAGTCATATAAGTACTTTTAGCATTTCCTCCATAGTGGGTTACTCAATAATAACTTCATAGTTACAGTAGCAACTTAGGTGAGTTCTTGGCTCCTGTCTGAGTAATGGTAGAGTTTTCCTTTCCCTGGTGGTTTGAATCTGGCACATCACTAGAAAAAAACCCACATACTTCCTTCACACACTTAGGTTTTGTAATACTTTGCCATAAAACTTTTCCTGCCTCAACAGCACCTAATCTTGATGTTCAGTTCTATGTTTATCTGAAAATATTAAATATTCCTGTTTAACTGTTTTGAAAAATTAATATTTTCCTACAGCATCTCTGCATTCTATTTCTTCTTTAAAAATTGAGAAGCAAAATCCTATTTTCACAGACCTGTTTTCTCCAGTAGTGTTCTCTACCTTTGCCCTCATTTATCAAGGTGATCAGTTTTGCTTCTCACCTTCCAAATCACATACCTTAGCCATATATCTTTATTTGTGGGGTTTTTTTAGTTTGTTTGTTCTGGTTTTTTTCCCAGGAAGTTTGGTGAAATATATACAAGCATTTTCAAGCAAGTTTTTGTCCTCTGCAAAATCTGAGGTGGAAAGGATGATTAACTATACTCTCATAGAAATATTTTATTGTCTTTTTTTTCCCAAAAGTTGTGATTTCCTTAAAAATTAGTAAGAATGATTCTCTGGAATACTTTTTAAAAGACAGATTGGAACTCCCAAACCAGTTCTTGGCATTTTGAAATATGTTTTTAGTTTAGATCTTGCTTAAGTCCTTAATTTGATTCCTTAAACCCTAATTGGGCAACATTTTCCTCAATCATCTAAACAAGAATGCAGCATGTTTATTATATGATTAGGAATGTTTCCATCTCTCCTCCCTAAAGACTGTAATTAACTAATGCGAGTATGACTTCACCACGTTGTCATCTCTACACCACCTGGATAATGCAGAGACTCCAGGACCAAATCCTAGCTCTAGTCTAGGACCAAACCATGGCCACCCCATCACTCACACACGCACACACCATGGGGGCTTGGGTGAGAATGGAAAATGCAACACCCAAGTCTCCATTCAGACCTGTCACATCAATTCAAAAGAGCCTCCCCCCACACCTGCCTAGATATCAGGTAAATTTCTGAACCTCAGTACCCAGGCATTCTCTAGTTGTTTTAAAAGGAAGGAGGTGAACTGTTTGCACAGGTTGGTAACAAACAGAGCAGGGAGCCAGGAAATCAAAACACCTACACTCTTCCACACAATTTGATGAAATAAAATAATTTGGAATTGGCATGGGAAAAGCGTGTGCTAGGAGGCTGTTAGTTCCTCTTCTGTTGCCTTGGGCAGTCAGGAGAAGCCAATGAAATTAATTAGTCAAAGCCCAGCTAACTACTTGAGGACTACAAATAAATAGAATTTTAGGGCTGTGCTTAAGCCTGGTCTCTAACAACTCTGAGATGCTCTAAAAGCAGGAGAGATTTGCTCTAGAGGGTTGGAAGCTATAAAGCATGAAGTGGTTAATTTTGAACATGATAATATTTTAGGATTCAATGGAGATGATGTTTCTTGTAGCAACTAGTTTTTACAGTGCTTACTTCTGCAGGAGAACATATATTCTATCAACAGTAAAAGGAATTTGGAAAAATCATGCTCTGGGTTTTTCATCTGATTTCAGGCACCTGGAGTGGACCATAGAAATTCCTTCTTTTGGGGGCATTAGGGTACTTAATACTGGAATATAATTTATAGCCACTCCTCATGACAAAGTAGACGGGAAAACTCTGCTTTTTACTGTGATAATTCCACTAAAAGCGTGCATGCAACTTTTAGAAAAATATGTTGATAATGAACTGGCTCCCACAGACTTAGTATCTTGTTTCTCTTAGCTGCACAGTCAGAGCCTTAATTCTTAACAAGCAATTTATAGGAGTGTATGGTGGATTACCATAATAAGAGACAGAACCACTTATAATTAAAACTCTATTGTCCAGGGAGGAAAAAAATTACAATTGTTCCTTGTCACAGATTTCAAATAAACACATTTTTGAAATGCTCCCAGGTTTTCTGTTTGGGATGTTTTATCTCTTCCTGAGTGTTCAAGACTACTGATGTATTTTACATTGTTTATGCTAGGCTAAAAAACAGAGCTAGTTTAGTTTGCATATTTCAAAGTCACTTTTTTTAATTTACTCACTCTGACTCTGCCAGACAAAAAGGAGACTAGAGTAAAAACAGCACATACATCCTCCCTCTACTTAGTACCCATTAAAAAAAAAAGTAATATTCCAATTGCTTTCTCCCCATTCTTACATCTCCAATAAGCTGAGCTTGTATCTGCCATTGGAGAAACACAGCTGAGACCTGTACAACACATACTTAAATTTAACACATTCCCATGGCAGTAATGAACAAAGCAGTCCTTCCCTTCAGGAAAATCCTGGACTTGCACTCCCCAGGTCCCTGAGCAGTATAGAATTTAGAAGAAAAACAGGAAACACATGTGGAAACCAGATAGAACTGACCAAACCTAGCTATTAAGGTAGCCCAGCCAGTAGCTTTTAAATAAATAGTCACATCTATCTATATTATGCCTGACCGACCCTTCCCTCCCCCACCAGCTACTCATACTGAAACATTTAGGCTAGGTGTATTTATGAGTTTAAATATGCAGAGGAAAGAAGCAAGAGCTTGTGAAGTATTTATACACATCTTATACTGAGAATTTATATTTTTTCCATACATTCATGAAAAAAGAATCAATATAACCTATATGAGTTAAAAAACAGACTACAGTTTTGATTGGTAAGAACATGTACACGTAAGTAGCTAGTGTCCATATCTGCTTGATTAGCTATATATATATATATATATATGTGTATAATCTCAGATACATATCCTCCCGCTCAGAAATCAGAGTAACAGGGCAGCATTTTTTTTCAGTGATGGAAAAATTAGTCATAGTCTTTATGATTAGCACAGTGGGGTTTTTTTCCCAATCTACTTTTACTCTACCATGATCTCTGATTTTTGAAAAACTTTAAATAATCTATGTAATCTTTAGTTTCTGTATCTCAAAGAGCATTTTACAAATGAAGACGGGGCATTTTTATTGTCCTCCAATCCAGTGGTATAGATACTAGATATTATATGTGATGTTGCAAATAAAAGATTTTGTAAATATAAAAACCCTCAGTGCAGAACATATAAGTGATCATAACACAAATCAAGCTGTGCACGTGAGCTGAGCTCATTTTCACAGAAATATTCCTTTCCCATGTGTGCTTAATGAAACATCAGGAAAAACATTCAGACTTTCTAATAGTGCCATCTATGAAACACAGTGGGACTCTCAGCAAAAAGGCTGCCAAGACCTTTAACATACAGTGACCTTGCAACTCCCTGCACTCTGTGACAAGCAACCTGCAGCATCCTGAGGTTCACATCCAGCCTTTTAGGAAAAATCAAATTCACTTTTCTGCAGGCTCGGAAAATTTGACTCCTCTCAGAAAGGATGAGTTCAATAAATAGTTCTAAACTAACAACATTTTAATAAAGTGGAATGAGAATATTTACAGTGACCCCCAATAAGCAAGCAACTCTTGTTTTCTCAAAATATAAACATAATAAGTAATTGCCTTCGTAGAGTGACCTCTATGGAAGTTATCCTCTGCAGTTTCTTCTCAATTACTGGGTTTGGAAGTCCCCCTGGGTATTGAACTGGGGAGCTTGACTCAGTTTATGGTACTTTGGTATCTGCTACCCACTTTTCCCATTACTTATTCTATAGCAATTTCAGGCGTTTTGCTAAATATGGTAACAAAATATTCTTGTCATATTTTCTAAATATATTTTCCTCTTTCATATTGCAGCATTTCTCCACCCCAAAAGCTTCAAGACAAGGCAATAGAACAAACCAGTAGCCCAGTCAAGGCTTACTTAGAATTAATGTGTTAGAAATATATTCACAGAATTTCCCATAATACAAAAACTTCAATGGAAGCAGGAGATATCTTTGGCACTGCTTCATCACAGTGAGGATGAGCTATGGTTAACAATAAGCCCAAAAGGCTCTAGGAAGGAGAAAAATTAAGAATGGATTTTGACAAGAACTGGCCAAACTTTAAATTACTTTCTGCCTAAACATATGGGTTTGGAGTGAAGGAAGGTTTAAACACTGAATGTGATATGTTCTTCATAACAAGTAAAGACTGGTGATACTCACTGAACGTAGAGAAACCAGCTAAATCAGTGGTGAAAAGTTGCTTTAAATGAATCAAGAAAAGCAGTTATGTAGGAAAAAAAAACCCAAACCAAAACAGTCTCACTGGCCACTTGGTGTAGTCAAGCAGTGGCAGGAGAACAGATATTTCAAATATCTTGAGTAAAATTACATTACAGGACAGGTTTTCTGGGCCTGACTCTGCCTGTACTCACTCTCTGCTAAAAATGTATAAAGCTCAGTCCAAGATCATTCATCCCACAGAGCAGCATATAACAACCATTGCTCCTCTATCAAGTTGGACTCTGAAAATATATATGAATTACTTTTGCCTGGGGAAACTTAAGTTCTGCTTTCATCACATGGACAGACAGGCACCATCCCATTAATCTAAACTAATTCTTTGGCTCATTGTTGTGTTTTATTTAGATGTTGTTATTTATTTCTCTTTTCATGCCTGGGAAAAAAATACAAGAAGTGCTATGGGGAGGGAGGATAGAAATGGGCAAGAATTTTCTTCAAAGATAGTAATTCACCTAATTAAAAAAAAAAAAGAAAACTCTCGTTAACTCAAGTCCCATAAATTTACATCCCTTGGGCTCTCTGTGCACTATGACCATGAGACATACGAGCCTTGCTCTTTAATTTTACAACTTAAAAAAAAGTCAAATAAAAACAAACAGAAAAAGTGTAGTTTGTTGTCCTGGCTCATTGCCTTAGTGGTTTGGTTGCTAAGAACAATGAAATGCTAAAAGGCCATTTATACCACAGAAATTCTTAGCACAGGCTCTGCTTTTATCTTAGTCACTGAAACCAAACGTTTAATCTACTTGCTAGAAGTAACCTCTTCACACAGACGTTTTTGAGATCCACCATAGTGACCGACTTATTTTTGGCATTATATATGCAGCCTTATTCTCCCCACATATAGAGCAGCTGAAACAGGCATCTTTCCGTTCAAAGAGATTTGGTTAAAAGAAATGAAGAAAATGAGAAAAAAAAAAAAAAAGAAAGTAAGAATGAAAGAAGGAAAATAAGAAACATTGTGGCTTTGTGAGCTTTGACTTGATGTGAACTTTCCTATATTCCAGTCATGAGATTTAACCAAGAACAGCCTTGGGGATATTATGATGGGAAAAGCAAAGTGTGGTGATTGCATTGGGAATATATTAGCTGGAAAGCTGTCTCAGCAGCTGGCGAGCAGCCTTTTGAAAACAGCATTATTCCAAGAACTATATAAATAAACAGAGGCCTTGGGAATTTTTATCCGCCCAAAAAAATCACTTTGCCAAACCAACCATTACCCAAACTTTCTCTATATGAGTGCCTCACATGGAGGGTACTTCATACAGAGTAAGAGATGACTAGTTATGCCTGCCAAATGCTTTAAGTTTGGGCTGGGCAAGGGCTAATTTGCAAAGGGGAAGAAGAAGAAAAGGGTGTGGGGAAAATGGCTTTTCCAGAGGTCTAGCTGAATGTAATTATGCAGCTAATTATTGCTGGCCTTTCTCTTTGTTACTACTGCTGATCATCAAGAACCATATTTTGCTTTATGCTCATGGGGCCTCAGGTGATAGTTCTTGCCACCGAGTAATTCTCATGTAAGAATGGCCAGATGATACTGCATTATAGTGCAGCTCTACCTCACAGCTCAGAGAAGTCTCCAGAATCAGAAGAACCTTGCTTGTTCAGCAGAGGCTGGGTCAGATCAACAACCTCATCTGACTGGAGGGAGACGGACACCAAAGACTCTCTGAGGCAGCTGCTTTGTCACACTCTAGACGATGAAAACCTGCTTACTCCTCTCTGAGGCTTCCTCAGTGTAGACTTAGCCATCCCTCCCAGGTCCATCCACCCCCCCAAAAAAATTTGAAAAGCATTTTGCTGTACTAATTTCTATTCCTAATAAGATCTAAAATTATAATCAGCATCAATATGGAGTTCTATTCATCACAAGTTGTACCAGGAAAAGCAGTAGAATTACCATGAAAAAGACAGAGTAGGCCAAAAGCACAGCTCTCCAGATTGCTGTAAATTGCTTTACTAATATCCAACCCTTTTTATTCTTATGGCCCAAAAGAGAAAAATTAAATATGGAGTAATAATTGGCAAGAGAAGTTAGGAATGAAAAATAGAGCCACAGTGACAAAAATGCAAGCACAGCGTTTCAAGAGTATTTACCTTGATCATAAATATTATATTTTCTTCTTTTTTTAGCTGTTTTTGTTTTAAGTCCAGACTTTTTGCCCTGATCCAAATTATTTTTATTGGTAGCTGAACTTTTTAACAATGATGTAAGTCTTCTAGGACTAATACTTGTCAGTTTTACTGTTGACATTATTTAACCATAGAGAGCAATGTAGAAGGTCCGTGATAATCATATATTCCCGTGAAACATATATTAACACCACTTACAGCTATTGACACAAAGAGACAAATAATCAGCACATTCTTTTAACCAAGTCCTCCGTTAGTCAATGCCATCATGATGTAATTTACAAGATGTTGGAATCAACAGGCCCTTCTATTTCAGGATTTCTAGGTACTTTCCAAAGATTAATTAATTTTTATAAAGCCCATGGGAAATTTACTCCTGCTGTACAGATGTGGAAACAGACATGGAGCAGTTAAGTGATTCACCCAAATTCACAGAGGAAATATGAGTCAGTTTGAAAGAAAGAACTTGTGTCTCCTCCTTCTTTCTTCACTTTAGTTAATTGTCAAGTAATAGTGATGAAAGTTATACAAAAACATCACAGGGAAATAAAAATGGAAAATAAGAAAAAATATCTCTACAAAATATATTTTAATAAAACTATAGAAAACCATAATCTGATCTGTGCGACAATTTTTTAGCTAATTCATAATGATTTATGGAAGTTCGATGGATAGCAAAACTCCCAGGGGTTGTGCATATGGAAATAATAATATATGTGCATCAAACACAGCAATTCAACATTCAAAATATTTCTCATACCACAAGAACATCATTTGTTAATCTTCACAGAAACAGTCGCAAAAATCAGGTGTAATTTAATTATGCTCAGACCAGGCACAAGCAGATGAATATTTATCTGTTTCAAAACATTTTATGCTTTTATTACAATTATATTGGTTGGACTAGAAAATTGCAATTCATAAGTCTAGGATCTCCAGGGGCTGGACAAAAATGGTTTGTTTAGGCTTGTGCAGGTGCTGTGATTCAGCACAATAACACACAGGCTGCTCAAAGGATCTACACCAAAGAATCCATGGCTTGGTTCCCAGTGACTCAAGCCAGATTCAAGAAACTATAAAAATGAATAGAGCAGTAAATCTCCAGCCATTTAAAAAAAAATATTTACCATCAATTTCTCTTGTGGTGAAACACTTTGGTATCCAAAAATGATACTGACACCTTCAGGTTTACATGAACAGGCTAAAATTCCACAGCCCACGGTTATACAAGAAATTAGGGCAGAAAGTGAAGGGGGGGGGAAAAAAAGTACCCACAGGCCAACAAGACTTGACACATAGAAGAAGAATCTGGCAGTGTGAATGAAAGCAGGAAAAAAAAACAATAAGAAGTTATTTTTCCCAAATTGTTCTTAGAGACCAATTCAGAATTTTGATATGGCTTTAATTTTTTATTTTTTAATTCGTTAATTTCAAACACAAAGGTTTTCACAAAGACATACATCTTTGAAGTCAGCACTACCATGTTCTGGACTTCATTTAAGGTACACAAGCTAAGGCTCTAAACAGAAACTATACAGAGCTTTCTAAATCTACTTAAACAATACCAAAATCCCCAGAATGCAAAAATTCACTCTGGTGAATTTCCTTTCTTAAGCATTCCAAGACCTGCAAGTATACACTACTCAAATGATATGGCTGAAATGACGCATGATAGTCCAAGTCTCCTGCCAGCAGTCTTGGAGCAGGTATTTCCATAAATACTACAGCCCAACAGAATATCAGCTGCTTTTTTTTTTCCCCTCCTTCCAAAACCATTTTGATAGCTGAAAATAGCCACATATATCACATGTGATGTACCCTATTAATCTACATGAAGATAGTTTTCCCTTTTCTTGTGGTTTAGGAATGGTATTCCCCAATTTAGTGCTATCACTGAGGCTCTGCAAACCATGTGTCACTTGCTCACTCTCACCCTTTCCCACTCGCATCCCTCCACGGTGATTGGAGCAGAGATTTGGAGGCACAAAAGGTAAAGATCATGGTTTGAGATGAGAACAATTTACTGGAAACGGTGATGAGATAGGAAAGCGAACAGGAACAATATTAATAACAAAAGTGTACAAGACAGAAGTGAGTGATCCACATGCAAAGTGCTCAGAGCCAGCATTACCTGACTGCTCCCTCTGCCACCTTACTCAACTGAAAGGAACCCCTTTACCCAGAAAGAGACTCTCTTCCCCTTGTGCCTAGCAATGATGTGAGGTGGTATAGAATAATCTCCATGTCCTGGCCATGCCCTATCCTGGCTACTGATAAAATTAACCCTGTTCTGGCTGGAGGCAAGACACCTTCTCACAAGATAGGGCCACCTCTACATTGCCCATGTGTTGTTCTGGATTCCTCAATGGTCCCTGAAGACAGCACGGATCCTTCCATGAAGAAGGGGAGTGGCATCAGGAAAGCAGAAGACAACCATGTTCCCTTCTCTCTACAGTATCAAAATTAACTTCTTCAAGGACAGCACAGAAAGAATACATTTCATGGGAACTTTTCACTCCACAGTTTTCCCTAAAGAAATGGACTAGAAAAAGACAGCATTAAGATATTACTAAAGGCCTTTAGATCTCTTCTTGTAACACCACCTTAAGATCAGCTGTGTGGTGAAATTTCTATGAAGAAATTAAAACAACAGATAAACAGTCTTGTTGTTATGGACATAGAATTAAATCACTGTCAGGCAGACCAAGGTCACTCTTAAAATAGCACACAAAATCAGCAAAAGCAATATCCCTCAAAAATGTTTACAAGCCTTCCTCAGATGTTCTTTTATCTGTGATCAAAGAATCCAGCAAAAACTCACAAATTTTACTCCCTCACCATGTTTTTTTGCCTTTTGGCAGGTAACCCCACACGATAAAACTGTATATCTGCCAGGTTCATTGGCAGACACAACAGGTCTGAACGACACTGAGCAGAAGACAAGCAAAGATGTCAACACAGTGGGAAAGGAGGTTTTCAGGAAGGCAATACAACTACAGAAGATATTTTAGGTTTTGGTTTCCTGAATTACCATTAAAAAGCCTAATGGCCAGCTTGACTTTTACATTCCTTCTACTTTATATTGAATGTTGCCAACTGACTCTTTCAACAAGCCCAACACCCAGGGCATGGTTTGTTGAGCACAATATCACACCAGCACTCTTAAGAATACAAAATGGAACATTAAGAATTTCTGTGTGGTGTTTTCATATAGGCTATTAACAATGCATGCATTTTTTTTAAAGGTTTGGTTTTTGAAACCTGTGCCAACAACATCTTTGTAAGACTACCATGAATGGTGTCAGAATTATCTGGCCATCATCATATAGCAAAGTTTCAAAACAAGCAGGTAAGAGCTAAGGATTTTAATCTCATTGTAAAGTAGTATGACATGACCATTCGTGAATGCCAATGAACACAAACCAGGATCACAGCTTTAAAAAATACCTATAATCTACTTGCAACAGAGACAAACTTCATTGCAAAACTTCTTTCTCAAGGCCTCCACTATTGCATGCAGTAAGCTTAATCGCTATCTGCATTATATCCAATTACCATATCCATGTGGAAATCTGTCTTCAAAATGATTTTGGTATCAAGCAAAATGTCATTGAAGAGAGTTTAATGAATGAAAAAATGTCATTTGGATAGTAACTTGAAATACTGCCTCTGTTACTTTCAGTCTGGAGCAGAAACACCACATGAGGTAGTGACTGTTCTACTCTCACAAGCCACAAATATTCAGTATATGGCAAACCCAGACGTTTTGTCAGGAATTCAAACACTAACAGAAATTAGAGGGTGGAGCTTTGAATAAGAGGGAGGTGATGAAAATTGTGGCCTGGCCCAGCAGAAAACTTAGAGAGTTCAAGAAGAGGTGAAAAGTTCTGGTCCCAGGGCAGCAGCACAGGCCGAACTGGAGAAAAGAAGCTTGGCAGTTCCAGCAGATGCCAACTACAAAAGAGGCAACAGTGCACTTCCATGACAATGAGGGAAACTGCACAGCTGTGCTACAGCAGGAGGAGCACAGGCAGCAGGGTAAGGGAAGACGCTTTCTTCTTCCATGCAGCACTGGTGAGGCTGCAGCTGGAAAACTTCATCTATCTTGGACCCCTGCTCCAAGAAGAATAGGGGGGGTTTTGGAGAGAGTCCAATAACAGGCTTCTGACACGGCCTGGGGGCTGCAGCAAGTGGCCTTCAAGTCTAAAGTCCAAAGCTATCTCAAGCCATGACTGATTTGATGTTCAGGCTTTGAGAAGGATGTTGGACTGGATGACCTTGAAAGGTCTCAGTCAACCAATACTTCCATGATTATGCCAACTGATTCCTCTCTCAATATGTGAGGAGTTGCAGGATAGCCATAGTGAAGCCAAGAATAGCAGCAACAAATCCAAGCACACTATACTACTGAATCCTGGGCATTTTGGAAAAACTGAAATATATCTCTATAAAGTAAATCAACTCATAACAACAGGGATTTCTTATCATTTGAGATTTCTATTCTTGAGAAAAACTCAGTACTACAAAGCATGTGTGTATAAGGCCCAGCACGATCAATAATGAGCACAAAGTCAAGGAACACATCATCTGTTAAGACACCATCCATAATGAATCACTAAGTAAAGTGATTTTAAGTAATTAAAAAAAAGTCAATGAAATGTGAACTAGCTGCCCACACTCTAATAGGGTGTGTGAGTACACACTCTAGAATATTTTAATCATAGACTTAATATAGAATATTTTAGAATATTCTAAATATTCTGTAGAATATTTTAATCAGACACTTAAAGCTAATAGGAAATTAAGTAAAAACAGAAACTTAGCTTTCTGGATTTTTGATACTGTATCACTCACATAAAACAGCAATCCTACAAAAATGTTCAAAAAAGTATCTAAAATTCATGAAGTTAATTAAACTCTTCTGATTGTTAATGTGCACTTGCATAGACATAGAACACCTTCATAATAGTGGGGGACAGAAACTGTGCCTCCCAAGACAATTTTGGGAAAAATCTTCTTAAGTTTTCTTTCATATGCTATTCTTCAACATGTTCTCACAGAAGTGTCCATGAAAGAGCTTTTTATTTTTCATTTAAAGAGTGCTTACAGAAAAACCATTCAACTGATGACACTGATTAAGGAGCACAGAAAACTGAAAAAATTCCAAGAATACATCTCTATTCACCAAGAGGTATTAAATCCCTCAGAATTTTATAGCTGCAAATAAAGACAAAATATAACCATCCCTGTCATATCTTGTCAATAAGAGTGGAAAAAACTACAGAATGTTTGTCCCCAATGTCTTGTACAGTTTCCTCTAAGCTTGAAAAATTCAAGTATCTTCACACAGAACCATATCGTTAATTTTGCAGCAGTTGGAATGAGCACACAAAAACTAGAAGGATTTAAAGTTTTCACTTTTCCTCTTTTTCAGATTTCACAGAACAGAAAAAATAAATTCTTTATAAACTTGTAGCTCTTGGAAGTGCGACAAAGAAAACTAAATTAAGGAACTTCGTGGTTTGCAATTCAGAAGACAGGTGGAAAAGGATGAGAAATTCCTTTTCCACTCACACATACCTAAGGTACCTAAGGGAAAGTCTGAATCAATATTTTAATGAAATATGGGGATCACTTGTTAAGAATATATAACTTCCAAATCTTTTTTTTATCCATTATCACATGGGAGTATAAATATATTTTTTAAATCAACCAATTTTAAAAAAATTAAGTAGCAAGGAGGATAATGTGAAAAACAAGATTTGACTATCAGGTTTTTCCTCACAGGAGAAATAATTTTCTTTATTTCTTTCTTCAAATTGTCTGTATTTCAAGACATTCTATTTTTAAATTAAAACTTCCTGGCTTCACTAGAAGATGAAACTTCAGAATTTACCTGGAATTACATTACTATTTACTTACTCCAGGAGAAGTCTACTTTAGCAATACAACACCACTTTAATCAACATAGTCATCATGTATTCGGAACTACTGTCAAACAAAATTTATTTAGTCCAATTTAAATAAGTTCTAAGACAAATCCTGTGCAGCATAGGATGACAAAAACGCTGCAATCCTATAGCTACGGCATTGCTTTATTCTGCAAGTAATCTGCCATGAAGTAAACCAAAATTGGCACAACAAATACGTCATTTTTATTACTTGATTTCGTTTTTTTCCTCTTTTGAGGGAATCTTCAACACTAGAAGAAACTAAAGCACTAGAAGAAACATAAGAAATGTTTCAATGAAATGGGAAGAATCTAGGAAACAAATTCTGTCCCCAGTCTAGGGTATTGTTTCAGGTAGGAAAGGTGAACAATACTTTTGGTTGCCATCTGAAATAATGGCAGTTTTTACTTTTTGGATCTATCAGGCTAACTGGTTAAAACCAGTGACTGTTAACTTTATTCATACATAGCAGGGTGCCAAAACAGATCTATTTTAACTGTAGACAAATTCAGCAGATGTACGTTGGGCTGGGGGGAGGAGTAGTCTATCATTATGACCATGAGTGCTCTGGCCAAAAGAGCTATGCTCTGGTTTGTCACATTCATGAAATGGAGCTCTTTGGGAAAAAAGGAACTACAAGAATTGCATAATCACAGAATACAAATTCTTGACTTGCCTGCAGCACCAGCATCTCCACATTTACTGGAAGCAAGGGCAAACCTCAGATACCAAACCAATAAGTCTCAAAAACATGGTGCTTCATGCGAAACAAACAAAAAAACAAATACAACTAAACAAAGCAACAACAACGAAAAACCCTGAAAAATTGCTTTTGTCTACCTCAACTGAAGACTGAGCAGAACTAATTTCCTCTTCCAACCGCAAACTCTATAATCACTTGACCAGCTGCACTGTTTTCACAGAAAAAACACATGGAATAAAGACTAGCATTTCTTGATGTAAAATGATCATAAAAATCTGTTAATACATCTTGATGGTTATTATATCCCTTAAAGTTAATTTGTCCCAAATTTACAAGAGTTTGTTTGAAAGTTCTTTTTACTAGCTTCTCTTGCATGAAGCTGGTTCAGAAGCCATCAAGGGGTAACACTGCAAGCAAGGTTGTAGAATAGAAACCTATCAAAAATCTGAACGAATCTTGTCAGGCAGAAGAAATCAAATACAGAAAGTGTAATTGGAAGCCAGGAGCGATTATTTATAAATTTTCATTTCATGTCAAGAGTTGCTGCCTCCTGGCAGCAGCATCCCTCTGGCAGCCAGGCCATGGGCTGGCATGGGGCAGGGATGCAGTCCAGCTGCCAGAGCCTGCAGCTGCAGGAGAGCTCGAGTCACCAAAAAAGAAGGGATCGCTGCCTCAAGGCTCAGGGAGAGCAGGTGGGAATATGGAGGAGGTCATGAGACTGAGCCAGGCGGTGCTCAGTGTCCATGGGCACAAGGGCTGTGCCACAGGAGTGCCAGTCACGTGCTGGTCATGTAACAGTCAATTCTTCCTCCTCCTGTATAAATTTTGACTGAAGTTGGTCTTTTTAAATTTCCTAAGGCAATGTATTTATGAAACCTCTTAACCATCTATCTGAAATCTCTAAGAAAAAGCTCTAAGGAAAAGAAATCTAAAGATAGCTTGAGCTGTATTTTCAGAGGACATAGAGAGATAAGATCACAGAGAAGCCCATGGTAGTGTTTCAAATTTAAGAGTCTGGAAAAGTTAATTTTAAAAAAGTAACAATTTGAGTTGGTGCACCAAACTTTAAAAAAAAAAACAAACAAAAAAAACCAGAGGGAAAGAACATTTAGCGCATGTTGTAAATTATAAAAGAAAAATTTCACAAAGCTGACAAAAAATGGAATGACAAAAAAAAAAAAATCACCACCACCATCACTCATGTTGACCACAGCAACAAAAACAAAAATTTACAGAAGTGTTGAGAGAAAGCAAGTGTTAAATCATGGCTCTGCTGTAGCATCTTTCAAATTGCGGGACTTTCTGCAGAGGCGCAATTCCCCACAGACATACAATGTAAGTGGAGAAAATCTGTGCTGCCCTGGAGTGTTTGCACTGCACAGGCAAGACACAGCAATACTGAGGATTTGTCCTTGCCTAGCAGAGCACAGACAACTCAACTCTGCCTCAGCCTGCAGAAAAGCAGACAGGAGCACTCTCCCAAAGCCTATACTACCAACATGTAAATGCCACCTACCATTATGAGAAGCTAGGAAAGAAAGTTAAGTTGCCTGGACTTAGGAAAAAAACAGCTAGTACATCTACATACTCAGCAAAGTAAAACAGCCTGTGTCATATAATCTGAAGAAAGTACATCTGAATCTAGTTTTACTACCTTTTTTTCAATGAAATATTTGCATATTCAAGCCCATTCCTACAATTCTTATAGATAAACAGCTCCTGACATCATTGTGGAGTTCTATTTTCAGAAAACTTTATTTATTTCTAAGTGGTTTAATGTGCATCTGTTTACATAAATATTTAGGTATGTGAAAGCACATCCTGCTCAAGCTGCTCTGATAAACAGAAGTCAGCTGTTATTCCTTCTCCACTCCTGACTCCACTTGGAGCTGTGCCTACTCCCTAGCTCTGGTTTATAATGCAGCCATTGTGCTTAGAATAAGAAGTTTATAAACACATGCTTGAAAAATGTAGTCTGGCTTTCCAGCAATATATTTCAATGGTTCTTTTATCATTAAGTTGCTCTACAGTTGGTGTGTCTCAGTGCACTAAAAGTTTACATTTCTCCAGAAGGCCTCACATGAGATATGCATTGACAGTATTAGCAAAGCTGAGAGGTGACAGGAAAAGTGAGCATTAGAATTTTTTTATCTCTATGACAGACACATTTTTATCATTTTGTGTCTAAGGGCTCTCTCTACAAACTACTTCCACTGATAACAGAAGCAGAGTTTATGGAATATGGGATGAAATACTTAAATCTACCAGTGGCTCATCCGTTTGACCTACAAACCTGTTATTCCTGCTTAACACACAAGAAAACTTTGTACAGGAAGCTGAGGAACAGAAGAAGAGTGAATGTTCCTGCAATCTGAAGGCCAGACTAGGAGTCAGAAGATCTGAACTAAGCTTCCACAGTTGCCACACAGGTCTCATGTGAGTCTGGAAAAGTCTTAGATCCCGGGCCAGTAATATACTTAGCACATCCCACTGCCTTCAGTCTCTGGCAAGACCTGAATCATATGTGACATTCTAAATCTACTGAAATTTTTCCTGTTACTCTAGGCATGGAATGAAGCTTTCCTTTACCTCAGAAAAGACAAGAGAGGTGTTCTCACTTTTAAATATATGTATATATACACACCATGTGCACGCATATGTATATTCTTAAAAAGAATCAAGCTTTGTTTACCACCCAGAATTATATTGGATATTTTCTTCATTGTAAATCAGTACCTGTCCAAAAAAAATTTTCAATTCCATACAAATTCACTGAAGTCACTGCTGCATACATATGTAACTTTTTTGGTCAAACATATTCTAGCTACATTTTTGTATATGTCAAACTTCAGGGAGTCAGCAGTTTAAAACATTCTGCAGTCCAAGAAGTTAATTATAAATCATAAGATTCTAGAAAAGGTTTCTCATGCTCCATTTATTTTCATACTCCAATTTATTTCAAATTAAGACCACCATGAAGCTTTTGCATTAAAAAACAAAGAGACCTGAAAATAAGGATACGCTATAAATACTGTTCATGCTTTTGAAAAAGGAAATTCCACAGGAAAAGTGAAGTGTATATCTAAGCTCAATCTTTTCCAAAATTCTCTTTTCAGATCACACTCATTTACTACCAGTAAAAATTTTCAAAATCAGTAATCAATAACCTAGGCAAGTTCTCAGTCAGCAATGGATGAGTCTCATTACTGGTTCATTTTATGTCTCCCTGTTGTCCCTGCATAGTGACTACTGATTTGGAGCATGAGAACTGGATCTCTTTCAGCTGAAGTTAAACTGAATACACACTCTAGGCACAGGTGTACTCAGCCTTATGGAACCATGTGAGGCTGAAGTCAACCATCTCAAAATGCTCACAATTGTATCCTCCCTTTTGTTCTGCAGTTCAGCCTCTACCAGCCCTCAATATTTCTCAATGAAGACAAAGTCTCAATGACACTTTGAGGCTTTGCTCCACAGAAAATGAATACATAGCTCAGCTTGTGACCTGGTTATTTTCCCCACTGTTTGGAACTGTTAAATATATAATGAAATCAGAACAATTGCTGTGGAGTGAGGAAACATTTTCCAGCTCTTCCTTTACCTTTTCAACAAACTGTTTTTTTAATTCATAACCCTTCAAATCTTACTTTCATGCTCCCAAAGAACCACCACTAACAATACATCCAGGTTAATAATTATTATTTTTTTTTTTTAATTTAGAAGACAAGGCAGATGTCTTTCTTTTTTTAAAACAAATTGAGGCTTACATAACAATACTTTCTATATGTTCAAGGTAAATCCAAAGAGCTGTGTAACAGATGTGAGTTATGCAAATGACTATTCAGCTTTCATTTTTTCAATCAGGTATGACAATTCAGCATAAATACATTAGATTAGAGGAGCTTAAACCAAACTGCAGATACTCAACTTCATCAGTTCAAAAATCTGTGTTCTTTTTATAAAAAACAGAAAAGCAAACCCAAAGCCAAAACCAACCAAACAAAAAAAAAAAAACAACCCATGCAACCCAAAACCCAGCAATCAGTATCTTCCTGCTCAAAAAGTAATATTAGAAGCAACCCAAATATGCATATGGAAGCCTTTAAACATAAGTTTTACAATGAAAGCTGAATCCTGCGACTGGTTCTGTCTGGTTGCTGACACTCCAGCAGAACATGGAGGCAGCTGCTAGACCTACCATTATATCTCCCCCTAAGAAGTATCTTTGAGTAGCATAAAGTCATCAATATATTTTCCTCATAGTTTCTTTATACAGCACATGCGGCTGTGGAAAAAGAAGATGTATGATAAGCAGGCTTTTATTTTTCTTCCTCCAACACTTGCTAAGTGTTCAGCCTGACAAGGTATAATTCACTAAATGTCCTATGTTGAACAGCCTCAAAATATTTTGTGATGAAGCCCTATTTTTTTACAGGAAAAGTAAAAAAAAAAAAAAAGGAAGATAGATTAAAAAGATAATTATGCAAGACGTTTCCACATATGTCATCATACAGTCTTGAAAATTACACCACTGTTGTCATTCAAAAATGACTGACTTTAAGCACAGATTAATTTGTACCACCTTCCAGATGTGGTGAAGCCACAATGTGCCGGATACCCCCAAAAGGGTGTGGTACCAAGCATCAATATCAGCAGGTATCAGCAACAAGTCACAATAAAGGCTCATGTCTGAAAGGCCAAAAAGGAGGAAACTTGACAAGCTGGAAATAATATGCAGAACTGGAACTGCTTCATCTCCCTTCACTGTTCGTTTCTAGATCATTACAGAAAAAAAGAAGAAAAAGGAAAGCCACAATGTAGGATAAGAATGTACCTTATGAGAACCAGCCTAAACTAGGAAATTTCAGTTACTGTGTTGGGTCAGTTACTGTGTTGGGTCAGTTTTACCACTTCTTCAGAAAAGCAATTAATTTTCAATCAAACTCCATATTGCTACAGCAAAGTATTTACAATCACCCTGATACCTGAAAGTTTGTTATTTGGTAACTACAACAAATGCAATACTATTTTAAGTGAGTATTTTATTTCAAAACATTTATATACATGCATGTTGACAATTTTCATTTTTAATAGAAAACGTCTCAGGCAGTAGATAATATTTGCCAACTGAAACTTTCCATCCCCCCCACGTTCCCTCAGTTTTCAGAATCAACGTCAAGAGCGATGTGTATCTTATAAAAGAAAGAAATCTCAATCAGCACTTGAAGGGACCACTGAGAATCTTCCAATGAGTTCCAGACTTTTGGCCGCAAATGCACAAATGCTTGCACCATGGAAAAATCTTTCCAGGTGTTTGCAGTTTCATACATCATTGCACAACAGAAATCATAAAGCCATTTCCATGAAGGAAGGCCACCCTTAATCAAAGGTATGCACATGACAAGATCACCAGCAGTATGGCAGGAGCAAAGAACCATCTGAGTATACCAACACTGTTACATGTTTGTTCAGAGCTGGACAAGAACCCTGCTGGCCCAGATGCACTGAAGCTCATGCACAGTCCAGGTAGCACAGTTTGTATCTACAGGTGAGGAGATGGAACAAGCCAGCCCATCCAAAGGCAGCCTAGTCCAAGGTGCTCATCAACAAGAGCTTTAATTTCTAACTCAGAGGCAATATTGACTGGAGAGGCAAATCTTACTTTGATATATAATGTATCCCACACTTCTGATTTGGTAACCTGAACCATGACTTATACCATATTTACGACCTGAATGACAGCCTCTGGAACCTCCTCAAGCTGACAGATCCAAAATTAAAGGATATTTAAATGTTTATATAAATAACATGAAATTCCAACTTAGTCAGCGCCAGAGTTTGAATCAGCATTTTCACTATTTTTACTTATTTTGCCAGTTTCCAAATGCCATCTCTAAAATGCAATGAACACTACTTACAGTGCTCAGTCTCTCCAGGTTAAAACCATAAGCTATATATATTATTAGTTAATATTCTGAAAACTGTTTTGATTTGTACAAAACATTGAAATGCATGAACACTTGAAAAGTAAATAAGATCATGGTTAAGTTTAGGACTTTTTCTAAAAATATATACAAGAAGCACAAAAGAAAAAAAAAAACATACAGTAACAACTAAGGAAATATTTTGGTTTCAATGGATATAATATTATTTTTGGCTTAAAAACTGATTAAAAATTACGGGTCAGAAGCACGTGCACCTAGTAAAAATAAAACCCAGGGAAAAGACTTGAAATTTTGATATCTGCATTGGTCTCTTATGTAAAATGGAAGTATTTTAAAGCTACCTGAAATATTTAAGCTGTCTTTTTTTTTTTTTTTGTTTGTGCCTTCCAAATGTGCTTGTTTCTGTGCTGCTAAGTTATGAATTTATGAATCTTATAAAAATCAGAAGCAGGATTTTGCATTTATACTACAAAGGGCTAAATACAGCAACAACAACCAACAAACAAATTGAAACTTTGGAAGCTGCACATAGGATAAACTATATAAAATAATTTAAATAATGTACCATTCAGCCTAGGCCTATTATGGATCATTCCATGCTGTAATGTATATTCAGTATTTATAAAGCTTGACTGCAGCTAAATCTCTACAAAAATATGTTGAATTCCAAATTTGAGTTCCTCAACACAAGCACATACCACTGCTCATTAGGTTTTAAGCGGGCACTTCACTAAGAATCACCTTGCTTTCTTTCAAACGTCATTTCTGTTTAGACTCACTAACAGGATTTAAGCTTTTTGGTTTTTTATAGTTATCTTGCGTATCCCTTTAAGTCAGATTTGCGCAAACCTTTAAGTCAGATTTGGTTGTAGTTCTGTTAATTTTCCTTTTTTTTAACTTGAGCATGATACACGTTTGATAAGAGAAGAAAACACAGTATACAATGGTGAAACTACAAAACGAAACTGCGTGATTTGATCCTGGTTAGAACACTGGAAGATAGTAGTTATGGACAGTTCTGAGGGCAAACAAGAACATCAAACAGAAATATGTTATGGAATGGAATTGCGTCAAGAGGATGTGGCTGTTTCTACTGCAATTAAATAAATTTGAAATGCTTCGAAGGCAGTTAGCAATCCACTTCATGATTATCTCCTAAAGACATGATCTCACATAAACTGCAAGTCATTTGCATTCTCTGAACAACTATTTTAATTACATGGGCTACAAAGTACAGTAAGGGTAATTTAAAATGAAAGTATTCATGAATAATACATCATTCAAGCATGTTTAACTCAAAATAAGAAAGTATGAAAAGAAAAGAAAACATCAAAGATTCAAGGCATAATTTGTTTTGTTTTCCTTACTCTGTATATTTATTAGCTGACTCACAACAAATCAGTATAATTTAATGACACTTTTATTTTAGGAGTGCTTGAATTTGTTTGATTCCTGCTTAAACACAATCAGCAATGTATCTCTCCATTTTCAAAAAGGCAACAGTATTGGATTTCTATATTGATCAGTATAGGCCTAAAATGACAGTAGCATTCTTCATAATTTAAAGAGCTATTAAACTCATAATCACATGATGATGATACATATTTCTAAAGACATTCAATTAAAGTCATTACCTAAATCACTTTGGTTCCTTTAAATTAATTTTAAAAAGGTAGATAAGTTTGTGTCTTATTGTGCTTTTATGTACAGGAGATTATGAGCAATATATGTGACAAAATTATCAACATCTAGGAATAAGAACAAGATGACAAATCCCACTCAAAGTCCAGAAAATTCAGCCAACATCTAAAATGTCTTCTGTAGCACCAACCAGTTTCAGTTCAGACACATTACTTCTCCATCCCTGGCCAAGAAATTTCATCTATATAAATGTGTAAGTTTTCAGAAGACAATCAGTAAATTCAATTAGTTTTTATTTGCCGAAAAAACCTTGATTTTTACAAGGTGCTGAGCATCTGTACAATAAAACTGAAACCCTGTGTAATACTGGGAATTCAAAATTTCAAATATTTTAAGTTAAATAATCTTTAAAATCTATGTTAATTTTTTCTCAGTAAACATATATATCATCGTTTCAGAGACAAGCAAAATTTCAGAAAAAGCTCTTCAGTGTTCTTTGAATGTAGATATCTATTTTTACTCTGTTTTTGGCTGCAGTTCTACAAGATATCTTTTTTTATACTTTTTCCAATAATTTTTCAGCCATGATCTCTTTTTTGTTCTGGCTTATTGTGGAACTACATAAGCAAATGTTGGTTTAATAATGAATAAATCAGACTTGATAATCAAAATTAACATGGTGGTTCCTCCAAAAGTCTCCATCCAAATACAATGCTTCTATCATTGGGTAACTCTTGGGATCTTTTCAGAGGTCTCTCTTAAATAAGATCCTTTGGGAATGTAGGAGCTGTGGCTGTAATGTTAATATGAGCTGAATCTGTAACAAGATTTATCAATCTCATTAAGTTCTGTGAAAAGCATGCCTAATTATTTTAATTATCCATGGTCTCATGCTCCAAATACATTAAAGGAACTACTCAGTATTTCCCTACTCATTTTTCCCCACTGTATCAACAATCCCAGTACTGTGGGATAAAACCTTAGGTCATAAACCATAATTTTATGGGCTTCTAAAGCACCTTGCCTTGTTTGGTATTGCACTTTCGATATAGAATTATTTATGCTGAGTGAATAGAGCACACAAGGATGTGCATCAGCCACATGTCGGAGATGGGTTGATCCAGTACCTCCAAAGAACAGATCCCAACCAAACAGCAAGTCCCTGATTTACTGGAAGTGTTCAAGAACATTCCAGACCTCTCATTGATACAATACAGCATCAATCAATTCAAACTGTCGGCATTTTTAAAGGTAATATTTTCAAAAGACAGGAGCACCAAAACCTTTGGGTTTAGAAACCATAAATTTTCTTCATGAGTGTTGACCATAGAAGAAAATAAAATTAGTCTGGCTCCTGAAGTAATCACAAAAATTAATGAATTTTCAACAAATAAGATGTGCACTACTTAGTAGTTTCAGGTATTTCTTGACTTTTTTCTTTCATATTGTGCATACAAATAGATAAATCACACATGATGATTTCTACTCTGACCAAACAACTACTCTTTTTATTTTTTTCTGGGTAAAACAAGTGCAGAAAACAAAAATTCTTTAATCTATTAATTCAGATCAACAGCTGTGTTGTAACTGGGTGACCCTTTTATATCAAGTAAACTAAAAATTAGATGGATTTATTTCTCATGAAGTTATGGTCACTTTTTCAGCCCAAATTTGCACTAGTAAAAATAGTATTTGATATTTCTTCCCTGTAAAATACAAGGCAAATTGAATTCCACTGAAAAATGATAGTTAATTAAACTATCATTTATCTTGTTAATCATAATTTGTGACAACTGCTACAAATGATAGCTATTAAAAGATATAGGAAGGAAGAAGCAAATTATTCTAAAGGATGCATTTCATAATGTATGCTGGGCAACCTTTCTGACAATCTTGCATGAAAACATTTCTCTCTCTGATCCTTTGTTTTTTCCACTATTGCATCACTTTTATTATTAATTCCTCTCCCGCTTAATCTTTCTGTAACCATTTGACCCTTTGCTCAGCATTTCAGTTAGATAGACTCATTTATTCAAGGGTGATTTATTTTTTTTTACGTGTACCATGGTACATTCAGATCACAGATTTCAGTGTGGATTGGTGTCCTGGATGGAATCCTTGATGTGAATTTATTGCCTGTTTTTGTTACTCATCCACACTGGGGTTGTCCTCCCTCATACATGCCGTTCTCCTCCTGTTTACCTTGGGGAGATTTCCAAGGCAGAGGAGATAGGTAGGGCTCCCTCCTCCCCCAGCATATCAGAATGCAGATTGCAACACACCACTAACCTCCACTGCCAGCATTTCTTACAGGAGAGACAGGGCCAAATCCTTCTGCTCTCATCAGGTACCACCATGGGGCTGATTTACAGCACACACAAAGACCAGGAACTTATGACAGAGAGTTCTTGTTGGGATATGTACATGGACTCTAAATCTGTTCTCACCATTCAAGAACACAGAGAAAGGTGGTGTGGTGAAAACAGAATTAACTGCTTTATCATATTTCATTGTGAAAGAAAAATTTGGCATGTTTGGAAGAAAAAAAAGCTGATGCATTACAGCAATAACAGCTCATAGCACACAGGCCAAGGCTACCCCTATATTTTCCATTACAAACTTAATCTTACCTCTAATTTCAAGTCAGAGAAAACTTCTCAAAAATGATTAGCACTGAACTCCTGAGCCCAATAATGTATTTCACATAGAAGTTTTTTTTTACAAAACAAATTAGGAAGAAACAATTAGTTAACAGACTAACCAGCCTAGAAGATACAAAAGTTACTGCTTCTTTTTAAGGAGAGAAAAAAAAAAAGGAGAAAAAAAAAACACATCTTAGTTTAGGTTAAACAATAGGTATATATGTTTCATTAAAAACACTTTAAAGATATACTTAGTTGAAACTACCTATATGCATCCAAGGTATCCTACTATTTAACAAGCTATTTTTACTATTCATATCTATATTAACTCACAGCATGATACACTGCAGAGATGAAATATGGGTACCCAGCCATGTTTGTTCCTTAATTCTGTTTAGACAATGTTTATAGATTTGAGGTCTATTGGTATTACTACATAACAGATATGCAGTATTGGAAATTATCTTAAAAGTAAAATTCTTCAAATGTTCCAATGTATTACATCCATGCACGTTTCCTAATCTTTAGTAGCAATGCAGAATATTATCCCATCAGTTAATTTATAGTAAAATTTGAGAAAATAAAATATGGAAAAACACAGAGTAGGAGACAGAGGCTGTGGTTTTGAAATTCATCATATCTGAGAGCCAAGATAAAGAGCAGCTTCCCTGTCCCTAGCTGTGTAACTGTACTGTGGCAGAGCCTAAGAATATCAGCCACTGATGAAGATCTCAGCTTGTCAGGTGAATTACTAATAAAAGACAAAAGACCTGCCAGTTCTTCCAAGTAACAACTGTAAATGTAAGCTGGCATTATGATGTTACACTTTAAAGATATGTTGACTGATCTGAAAATATCCATATTTCATGCATATTTAAAATCAGATCTGTCATACCTTTATCTTAACTATCAACTCAAATACTCTCTGAAGCCTTTTTTTTTTTTTTTTTTTTTTTTTGTGGATTTCAGGTCTCTTAGCTTCAGCAAAATCTACTTAATCTTAACTAGATTGTCTGGGTTTTTTTGCCCTGTAAGAGTGCAAGTATGTTTTGCTTACTGCTGATGAATTATCAAGTTGAGAAAACTGCTAGAGAGGAAAAAATAAGGAAATTAGGACTACTGATCCTAGGGCAAATAATGCTTCAACAATTTCATCATGTTTATATATATATATTTAAAGTGCTGTAAATTTAACATCATTCTCTTATTCCTCTTTTTTTTTTGCAATATATGCTTAATATATTTAAGCATTTTCTGTTAAGTCTTCATGGAAAAACTCATCACCTCATTTGCCTACCCACTCATGCAAAAGTTGACAATTCAGTTCGGGGGAAAGCTTTTTGAGATCTGGAAAGAGAAAGAAATGCTATTTTTCTCCTACAAAATATTAAATCTAACCTTTCCCCGTCAAAAAAAAAAAAACCACCAAAAAAAAAACAAACATTACTTCAACGAGTTGAGGTTTTTTTATCATGGATGAAATTTAAGTTATGCATGGCTTTCTTTAAAATATGTTCTTGATATTTTTAAGTCGTGATACCAGCAAAATGTGATGAGTTTGGGTAGGATAGCAATAGATAATTAACGCTGGATGGAGGAATGCTTGGATAGGAAGGACGATTCTACTAATGAGGAACATCTGAGAAGCACATAATACAAACAGGATGTTGTATATTTTCCATAGTTCTGATTACACACAAAAAAATAATCCAGTCATTCTTAAAAAATATTAGGTCTTTACATAAAAGTACATTAAATGTGCAGGGATTTTTTTCTCCCTAGGGAGAAGGAACATTTTCCTGCTATTCAGTAAACCTTGTTCCCCCACTGTTTGCGTTAAATAGCCTCCTACTATCATACACAGAATGACTGCATAGATGTTGAGGAGGTATCAAGACAAAAGGTATGAGTAGGCAGTGTTCCTTTAAAGTTACATATAGATGATGAAGTATGGAATATTTAAGTTACATTTTCAAAGGGATGCTGCACAAGAAGTCCAGTATGCTAGGTAAATATCAATAAGTAGCTGATAAGCCATTAAAAACATAATTGCTTCATTAATTCTACATGGAGTTACCCAAACCCACATTTTTTCTACTCTCATGTCCTAAAAATTTTACACTTCCAGCGCAAAATATAATTTTTTCTTTCCTTTTCAAAATACAGCTCTAGTTCAATCTAACCTAGGGTATTATAAATATGTGAACTTGGCAGTAAGTTGACTTTTTTGGACAAGTTAAATTATCCCCTACTGCAGCATAATTAAACTATGTCATTCAATAAAAATAAACATAGCAGGAACTCAACCCGGTTACTGAAATTTGCCCATTCTCATGTCACCAACACGTCTCAGTTTTAACACAAACATATTTTTAGTTATGACTTCTTTAAAGGAGATCAAATCTGAGTTTTTCTAAAGTGCCAGGCAGTTTCACATTAGGCTACAATTCAAGGGTCGATTCAGGTTCCTTTTGACCTTTTCAGATTATATACCTATATTGTGCAGTAAATTAACTCCCTCATCGGCCCTTGAGCCCCTCTTCACACTGTGTGCAACACCAGTTCCCTCTAAGCTACTTTCTACTGCAAGCATAAGGAAGAAAATCTGGAACTTGATAACGTGGGTCACTCAAGATTCTTCATATGTGGGACGGGGTAAGACTACGCCATGTTTCAGCCCTGTGCCTGTGCCTGGAGCAGTCTTTCCAAAGTTTTCGTGTAGTTTTGTCCCTTCATGCACCTCATGAGCCACTCTTGGCACACAACATATCCAAAATTTCTTCAAGATGAAAGCTATTCTTTCCATTGCAGGCACTTAGAACCAAAAATTATTACTAGAGCATCTTTGGGAGGTTCCTTGGTGGAAATACAGGCTGAGCACGAGGCAGTGAAACTGCAGCCAGTGTTATGGGACAGACCTGCCTTAGCAGTGAGTGCCACTTTCTGCTATGTCACAAGTACCAGGGGACACCTGCTTTAGCATTACATCAACTGTTTCAAAATATTATAAACTCGTAGGAACATACAGAGTTATGGAGAGTATTTCTTCAATGAGTGGAGATAGCTTATTCTAAATTTGACTGCTGTAGTGTTACACATATTAAAGTCATGAAAAAATAGTTTCCCGTTAGCTTTGTAGGTTTCTCATGCATTTTTCATTTTTCCTAATTACCAAAGTGTACACAAATTTACATGAAACTTTTATAACTCTTTGGTGAAGCCTTAATTCTGGGACACTTTCAGGGCCTGGCCTCTCTGAACAGAGAGATTATTTTGAGTAATAAATGCAAGTTCCACTTGACTATAATGCTTTTTGCATTAATAGTGCTTCCATTTGGAGGCCAAGTCTAGCCCCAGTTGAGAGCACCAACAAAACTACCAAGTGTTTCAACAGATTTTGCACCAGACTGAAAATTCAAATGACCAAATTCAAATCCTTTTCCAATTGAATATACTTCAAAACTATTTGAAGTAATCCCTGCTATTCAGGTATGTAACTAAGTTTATGGATTCACAATTTTTATTATTCTAGGAATTTAGATTTGTCTACTGAAGCCTTTGGCAGATGGCTTTGTACATCTTCATTAGCTAACTCATGTTTAAGGCCCTTCCAGTCACATTTCTCTCTTGTGTACTTTCCTGATATTTTCCTGATAAAGCAGCGCAAAGCTCCAGAAAAAAAAAAATTAGCTAAAAATACCCCAAAAGCAAACAAAAAGAAAACCCTTGAATTAAGATGGTAAAATATCTGGAAGCAAGGAGGAAAATGATAGAGAAAAAAGAAGGAATATAAATGCCTTAACAACAAAACTGTTAAATCTCAGGAGATGTCCTGGTCGTCCTTTTGGATATCCCTGCATCTGTGTTAACAGGCCAAGCAGAGCCAGGCTCCACCTGAAGGCCAGCTGGCACAGCCAGGCCACACACACACTGCGAAACCTTTTAGACCCCAAAGGAGGGTTGCAGAACTGGAGCTACCTTGCCCAAGCAGGACTCAGCCCTTGCCCAGTCCTGGCAAATGTTACCAGCTCACTGGGTTACCAACAGGTAGGTTACACAGGTGGCTGGCATAACTAAACATGACCAGAAAAGCAGGAATTGTCAAGCAGAGAGACATGAATGCTTCTCTTTGTGAGCATGGCACCAAGACAGCCCAGAGCACAGAGGGATATACAGAATTAAAGAAGTGGATAGCTCAGCCATGAATACTAATAAACCACAGCCTATCAGTGTCATAGAAACTGGATAGATGACACTGAAAAACAATAAAGCCCTTTGATTTTGAAAATGAGCCATCTGAAAGTCTGGGAGACCCACAGCTCTGACTGTACAATATTAAGGGAATCACTGCACTGACCAGAGTGCAAAAGTTGAGATAGTTTTGTTGATTTAAAGACAGAACGCCAAAAGAACACATAATATACCGTTGTATCTCTGGCTTAAACTTGAACTCAGCATAAATTATTTCAGGAATGTTTTGCATAGTCTCTTTTTATATCTCCAGTGCAAAATCTATTTTGATTTCATGGCCCTGGAATAAGCCTGTTATTTTTCACATTTTATCATTTTTGGAACCAGTATACTACAACACAGTTTTCTTATCTTTCAACCCCTGCCCTCTGCCCCTTAAGTCAAAAATAAAACACACTGCATCACTTGTAAAAGCAGAGAAACAGGCTAGAGTGGAAATCTCCATTCACTGAGAGAAGGTTTTGCATCTCCAAAGGAAAAAAACCCAGAAGTTTAGACTATGGTTAAGCTACCACATACACTATAGTATTCTGTAGCTCAGCCTCCTTCTTTAATGAAGAAAATGTTCAAAAGGCAAAGCTGAGAATTATTGTAAAAAGACCACAAATTTGCCAAAAAGTTCATATACACAGCTGACATAGTACAGCAAGAACTCGATATGACATTTACATACACCCCAATTCCAGTTCACTGGTATGACAAAAAAGGCAGAAAGAATTCACACATGTGAAAGAAGGAAAAGCATATTTAATGCACTAATTTGAATGCTGCATACATGAATAACAGGAACAAGTCAATAAAAGGCTCAAACTTGGTGGCAGGCAGGAATATCCATTTAATGTGCCATTTGCTTCTTCATATTTCTGTTCTGTTCACAGAAACAACCCCTAAAGCCCTTCAAACACAAGCTTTTACTGCATGCTATTAAGTAGTCAAAGACAATAAAGGAAATGGTGTTTTTATGACCTTCTCCATTTCTAAGGCAAGAGACCACCAAATGCAATGCTTTCACAGGGAGAACTAAATATGTTTGAATTTCTAAACAAACAGGCCAGCTTGATATGGCCTTTGATAACAGGCCAGCTTTAGAACAAGGTTAAGATGAGAGGAAAATAAGTGGAAACAAGGAAACCGATGAATGGTATCATTGGTGGAGTTCCTTGGTCTTTCAAGTTTTCTTTCAAAGCACCCATCTCAAAGGCCAGGAAAATGATCACAAAACAAGCTTCTGATGCAAAATCAGGAGGCACTGGGAGCATACAGGAGGCAGAGGCTACAGAGAAACAACAGGAATAAATAGATTGATCCCAGGTTGATTGCTACTCTGTGAGTAGCCATTGTGCTCTGTTTATGGAGATACCTGCAGTGCTATTGAACCTCTGCCCACAAGGAGTCCCACAGTCAGCAGTGATGAGGAAACAAGGAAATTATATGATTCATTCCATGTGCTCCCTGAGCAACTCCAAGCACTCTGCCCATGCTGCTCAACCCAGTAGGGTACTTTGACTGTATACCAGTATTGAACAGCTTGTAAATTCAACCTTGAACGCTGCTCTTCTCCACATCTGCTTTCCCTTATCTCTGTGTTGATATATTTCTGTCTTATTTACCCTCACCCTAAACTCATACATTTTCTTTAAAGGGCACACTCTAAACAGCACATCATTCTTCCAACATGTAAGCAGCAAGTCACCTCCTCTGCAATGCAATTAATTAAAAACCTTAAAAAGAAAAAAAAAAAAAATTCAGCATCCCTAGCCATATTTATCTGTAGTTTTGCTGATCAAACTATAACATGCATAAGCAACATAAGGACCAGCTAAAGAAAATCAGATGCCCTACAGAACTTGGCACATCTTCCCAAAATGTTTCAGTTGAGCTATATTATAATTAGTTTTAGTTATCTGTTTGAATATCAAATTAGTTAAGAAAAATAGCTCAGCATAGAGTAGTTCTTTCTAGTTAGTAAAATCAAGTCATCTTCATACCATGCCTGGATTTGCAGTCAGTTTGTAAAACGATTATTTAGTAAAATTTAAAGAATTCTTTTTTGCCCTTCCCAGTATATAACATCATTGCAAAACCCTAAGGAGACTCAGGTTTTTCAGTGCTTTAAATTCCCATAGGGTGCAATATAGATTACCTTTGATGAAACAAGGTTCAACTTTGGAACAGTCATTTCACATCTGAGTCATTCCTGAAGCCTTTCCCTCTGAGGGAATACTAAAATGAGTACAGGTTAGATAATCAGACCAATTATTAATCTAATCTCTGGGAATATTTTTTATCATACAATTCAATTGTGAGACATGACTTAAGACTTTGAAGCAATATAAACATCAGTCATGGCAATTTTGGGAAAGGCAGATATTTGACCTTGTTATCTTTGAAATGGATATGGGACATTTTAGCTGATGGACAAGCACCAGCTGAAAGAGGATAGTCTCAGGAAGGCAAACATGTCTTCTTCCATTATAAGATTTTTCATAGTTAGGTAACTATATCTTTGTCTTGTTTTTCCAATTCAGCTCATATTTGCAGAAGTTTGTATTTCCTAGATCTCAGTCCATCCATTCTCTGTCTGTGATGATTTAAGATTAATAATCAACAAAAGATTACAACAAAGATTATTTCATTGGCCACCTGCACCATTGTCCATCATACACACACACCAATTTCTCCTCCTGAACAAAGACCCTAACCTAGCAAATTTAAAGGTACTTAAAATCTTCAGAGAAAAATTAATATAACTGTTCGCACCCAAGGAGGAGATTTGAGGTTTTGAACAGATTAAACACTATGGAAAATAGCAGATTCTCTTACCATGCAATGCAAAAATTTCCAAAACATCAGCAACACAACAATTTTTATAACAGGGAGAAATGTGTTTACTTAGCTAATGGAAAAATAACATTGTTCAAAACTTCCTCCTCCCCTTCGTTGCATAGGTACATACTAGTCAAGTCAGAGAATTTTTTCCCTGTCTTTTAAAATCCCTGTTGATGATGGATGAGCTACCACAGAGTACACTGAACCTGATATCTTTTTCCAGACAAGGCAGATAGGAGTTAAATACAGGGTTTGAACGAACAAAGCTGGATTCGCACAAGAGTAATAAAGTATGCACTTAAAACTTGGTTTTTGCCTTAGGGCTTTGATCATCTTGTAGCAACTGGTTCAAATTTGCAGACTATTTTGGAAGCCATCTTATTACTCATGAAACTTTTCTGTACTTCATGGTAGCTACAGCTGTCCTCTACTTAAGGTTTTTTCCCTGTGTACACACAATACACATATCTTTTGGAAATATGTGATTCCTTAAGCATGACAATAAATGTCACTTATCAAACATTGTTAATGTCTTCCTGAAGTTTGATCTCTCTTCACCACAACTACATCCAACGTGATGCAGGACTTTTCAGAAAACAACCACCTTCAGAATAGCCAACTGTTGATTTCAGTTGTGTATGTGAAATGCCATTTTTGAGGCATCATTAATACACGCAGGAACAAAAACTCTGTTATGGATGCTATTCCTGAGTTAATGGAGACTATACCTCTGAATGCTTATATAATAGAAAAATGTATGTAACATATATTTTATACACACACATATAACTATATATGGGCATAATACTGACGGGCTGACAGAGCTGGGGTCGTTCAGCTTGGAGAAGAGAAGGCTCCAGCACTGAAAGCAAGTTTACCAAAAAAAAAAAAAAAAAAAAAAAAA
>VWZU01010561.1:716723-754898 GCA_013397095.1 Sterrhoptilus dennistouni | reverse complement strand
AAAAAAACAACAAAAAAACTCGATCAAAACAGTGCTTTTCTATTAAAAATGGTTTCTTGTGAAAACTTTTGATACATCTCAATGTTTATTGGATGCTAAGTATAGAAAGGATGCTGTGGCATTTTACAAGAAAAATGAAAAAGAGACTTGTTATCAAAACCTCAACATTTTTAATCCAGATGTTTTTAATTCAGGCATTACAAGCAAGAAGGGAGAAAAATGGGAAAGAGAAGAACAGAAGGCTTTAAATTAGTAAGAGCAAATGGATCTTCTAGACAACAAGTTGAAAATAATTGAAATGAGATGGGATAATTAGTTTGGTGAAAACATAAACCAGGGATATGTATGAATAAGCTAAAGATGTGTTTCCACGTGAAAATTTGTGCATTCATGAAAACAGGGAACATCAGAACAAGAACGACATCAAAGAATTATACCACTTAGGGAATCTTATATCTCATTCAGACTAAGGCATTTTATTCTGCTTTAGATATATAAAAACTTTTCAAAGTGCTAGAGAGTCTACAGAACATAAGATCAAAAAGTCAGAGGCTGTTCTAACAAATATGTAGCTGGACATTTTCTCTGAAAGCAGCTTTAGAGGAAGGATCTGTTGAAAGATATTACTGAATCACAGTATCGGGGTAAATAAGAATCCTCTGGAGAAATCCAGGTCTTCTGAGTTTTTACACAAGTAGATAAAAAATTGTTGCAATTTATTTTTTAATCACCACCTTGGTTTCTACTTACGTTGCAAAATAAATGATTTACTGAATATCTCTCAGTGCCAATATTATTTTTTTAGGTCAGTCTGTATGTTGGATTTAGCTTTCCCCACATCCTGACCAGGGCAAAGTAGAGCCATACAGTCAATTTTGTCTAAAAGGCATGGAACTAGTAACAAGAAATTAAAACTGTTCCTAGGGAAGGAGAACATATAGATTCTGACACTCACAAAGCTATTGTCATGCTGCTCTGGCACACAGAAAGCAAAATATCCTCTGTTAAAACAAGATATGAAGACAGGATAGAATAAAATTCTCATATATAATTATGGCTGTATCCAGTACAACATAGGAAACTCACCGTACTGGTTTAGATTTGGCTTTCCAAATGTCCTTGGCTGCTTAGTGCTCCTTCCAGAGCCAAACCAGGGCATTCTTGGCTTCAGTTAAATTTGTGTTAGCCCAGCACACCCCAGTCTTCAGTTCCCTCGACACTGAGTTGTCTTTGTAAGCCGAGGAAAACAGGATATCTGCAAATAAAAAAAAAATCACAGCATCTTATTGTGAGCTTGTAGTACATGTGTCATTTCTTTATGGACACAATCCAGTACATTTACCTATTTTCCAAATTTAAGTAATAGAAACCAAGTAAGTCTCTTGGCCAGAAGAAGAAATTACTGGCTATATATGAAAATTGATTTTAATCTTCATCAGCTTGGCTCACAGGGAATGTCTTTGGAACCATTTTGAAAAGTTTTTAGGAGGTAAGCTCCTTTCAATGCTTTGTAATTGAACATGAGCACTGTAGTCCTATAATACACATGATAACACTGAGGGAATTTCCTGCAGCTATTACTGGGAAATTACTGCATCCCTCTAATGACAATTATATGTAAATTATACAAATCTTATATACAGACTTCCCAGAAGCAAATGCTGTCATGCTTTCCATCCCCAACAGGAAATGGATCCATGATAATATGAACACAGAAAGTAGAATTATTAATTCTGGTTAATAAGAATGTCTTGAAATTGAGAGCTTTTCCTGTCTCACACAATCATTGTTTTACTGAATGAACTGTTCTCTGGAGTTGCCTATCCTGTAAACCAATTCAAGGGAGAGCCCAGCCAACTCAAACCATTCCCATTAACTTTCTAGAAAGTTAAATGAAGTCCATCAGTCCTTTGCAAAGTCTCATTCATTCCAAAATAGAGCATTATCAGAGCTGCAAAAAAACTGCAAAATCAACTAAATGCTGCTTAGCTCTCTACTATCTCCATTATAGGGCACCTGTGTATTATTGGTCTTAAGTATGAGGGAGAGAACATGATCCTCTGAGAACTGAATCCTGACAATATGAACCATTCATTGGCTTAAATAGAGCAAGGAGAAAAGAACATAAGTTGATTTTGCAGGACTAACTTTACAAGCTCTGTTAGGAATATTATTCATATTTAAAGTCAAACTACGGCATTACTTCCAGTCCCCCTTATTGGGAAGTGCTAACTAAAATACCCATCAGCTTCAATGGAAACACAATTCCACCTCAGCACACCAACATCTGGCACAAAGTAAGTCTGCAAAGTCAGCTCAGACTGATTTCAGAGAACACAGATCTTTTTCAAATTTGGGATTAAAGACTTAATTCTACTGCATAAGGGAAAGTTTGTGGAATCAATGGAAACAACATAAAGGATTAAAAAAGCATCAGACAGTTACATCCTGTTCCTTATACACACTATACTTGAATAAATTCCTCACTGTTAACTTTTCCAACACTTAAGTTTTCTTTGAAGATGAGACAAATGGCACAATTTTAAGATGAGTACAGCCCAAGATACACGTTTTAGCTTTTCTATCCAGTTAAACTGAATGCAAACCAACTTGGCAGTCACAGATTGTGCTGTTGCTTTGAGAGTCTCTATACCACTTTCCCTATTTGTAGAGTATCAGTAGAAGGAAAACACCTCTATGATCACCTTACATTATTCATATGAAAAATTATTAGGCTTGTCACCCCCAGTGTAGTGCATTGGCAAGATGAGTAATGAGCAATTAAAGCTAATTTGAGAGGGGATGACAAAACCCCTCATGCATAAAAAAACCTGCTTAGCTACAAACAAAATCTTTTCATGCTGTCTCAAGTGTTGCCTATATCTAAATATGGAATACATAGCTTACTCATTTCTCTTTTTTATTAAGATATGTTTACTGATAGAAGGCTTTATGATATATTTCAAGTTTATTTGCAGATTCTGTAAAATCTTGCAATTAATTAAAAAATCACACTGAGGAAGTTTTCATTGCAAGGTTTTTTCCTCCCAGTCTATTGAGTTTTTCTTATGTATTAAATGTATCAAGAATGGATCTACAGAAAAGATGCATAAATATTAACATAGGTTCCTAAGCCTAGCTCCATGCGTGCCTGCATCCTGGGAGAAATACTTAGGCATTAACTATTTATGAGAAAAGGAGCAAAAGACTTAATTTGAGGCACAGATTACTTTAGAATTTGAAACTAATTTCCTGTATTACCCCACAAAAAGTTTGAAATCATAGGATGGTATTAAATGTTAATAGGTTTCATTTAAACTTAAGTTCAATAGTCTGAGCTATCAAAATGATTTTTTATAATCATATCCTAATAAGAAAAATTCAGCTTAGATATCTTACTTGCTATTGCATTATGGTAATATGAGAGTGATGGTATTTTGCAATTACACCAGGAAAGCATGTTTTTGGATTGTTTCTTTCCACAGCAGGTCTCATAGAGCTAACAAATGTACAGAGGAGGGCTACCTGGATAACCAACTATCTGGAATAACTTACCTACAACAATTGATTACATAGGCTTGCACTCTCCTTGGCCTGAGAAAGTGTTTATGAAGTTGTACAATGCCCATTCAGTGTTAACAGAGAATAAGCAATGATTATGCTTCCCATTACAAGAGTTACTGAAGAGGAACCAAAAATAGCAGTGGCCAAGCTAAAGCTTTCCAGGACATACGAACAGTCTGTTTACTACAGAGCCTCTTAGACATAAGAGGATAAACCAATTATATGGCGACGCCTCTGACCCTGCAGTTTAAACAGTTGGTTTTACATACAGAATTAGTGTGACTTCCCAAAATGTTAAAAGAGCATTTTTAGCCACACGAATTGTTTAGCTTCAATTAATCAAGTCTACCAGATTCAGAAAAGTTTTTATTTGTAATCTAAGCCCTCCAAGACATAAAAATACCCTGTTTGCTATAGAGCATCTTAGACAAAAGAGGATAAACCAATTATGTTATGATGGATTCACCCTGCAGTTCAAAGAAGGGTCAGACAGTGGTGTTTAACCTGTACTTATGGGATTTAGTCCCAGCATTCGACCTTTGTTTAGGCAGCCATAAAGCACACATAGATGCAATTCTATCAAGAGTAATCTGTTTTAGAATCCATCTGATTGAATCAATTGCTTAATTTTTTCTCCATGGAAATCCAGCCAAAAAAAACCACAAAAAACGTGTCTGCAGGATACTTCATGGATCCAAAGAGGTGAACCTGTCAGCTTGTCTACTTTTATGTCACTGTTACATTACAGGGACTGGTAAAGATTGAAGCTTCTGGAGGAAAGTTCCATGGTAGCCTTTGTGATTCTGCAGATTTTTAGAAAGAGAGCCTTTAAAGCTGACACTGTTTAGTTCATAACAGTCAAGATTTTTAAGGGCGAAAATTCAGATAAAAATGAAAATCAGTTTCCTTATTGGAATATCAATGAATTAGCCTACAATACTATGATGATGAGGTATTTGTATTGTGGTAGGCCAACTTCTTGCTGTTGTGATGTGTATCACTTGGATGGAGCAAGAGGGTACTTCTATCTCTGTAAAGAAATTAGGGATGTCAGCCATAAATAAAGAAGGTACAGAGGTGTTTCATTAATATGTAGATGGTAGAGTTGGAATCAAGGTAATATACTTCCAGAAAATCATATGAATATAGTACTACTTGAACTGCAAATCAAACTCACTCTTTTGGTACCAAACAATATGTTTATATATAATATATTGCTATGCATATTGAGTCATGGTGAAAATGACCAGCTTTTTTTAAACCACTCCTCACTTATTCCATCAAATACAGCTGTGCCAGGATGCAAATCCACAAAGTCTGGGACAAGAAAGCTCTTTGTTTTTTCCTTTATCATCTAAATGTTTCTTTCATGCCTACTTTCTTATGCCACAGGGTTCTGCCTTCCAGCCTACAAAGGCACAAAATACACTACAGGAACTATAAATCTCTCCCTCGTATATGTAAAAAACTAATTTCCTATATTAGTTATTCCAATCAACTCTCTGCTTTTCATTAAGGGCAGCATGTAATTTAAAAATACATTTGGGATACGAGGCTGAGAACTTTCTAAGACCAACCCTCAGGTTGCTGAGGAGTAAGCCAGCATTCAACCCGGGAGTTTTCCAAGAACTTCTTAAAATGAAACAATTAAATTGGTTTTATCATTCAAGTTCAAGCTCAGTTACAATTGTTAAACTCCAGATACAGAACGTATATGCAGCACTGGATTTTAGAACCAGAACCAAAGGATATTTGAATAAAATTAACTCCTAATCTCTTTGCTTCCCAATGGCCACAGATACTTTTACACTAGAACTTATTTCTTTAGAAACAGTTTTCTCCTCTGTGTCTCTAAGTGCATGTCAAAATATTTCTAGTTCATTACTGATTTTTGCATTACAGCAGCACCCAAGAACCCTGTCACCAAGCAGGGCAACTTTGAGCAATACTTGCTAGGACAGTTCATGTTCCCAAGATGTCATGGACAGAGAAGACAAATCTCTTAATATAGCATCTGTTATACAAAAGAAACATGGTTTTAATTTAAGCAGTTTGGATTTCAAAAATCTGTTAGACGTACTTGTTTGCAAATAGTGTTGGCTGATGAATGGCATCTGTACAATGGATAAATGCTAATATAACATTATTTCATGTATCTGACAAACTGTTAGACAGTGATGCTAAAAATGGGACATTATTTATTTTGAGAACTGGATGGAGAACAGTTCTTTTCAGTTGTCTTTAAAGCTTTTGCAGCTTAAGCTACATTTGCATTCACAACTAGGACAGGGGTGGATGGAAAAAGAAATCTTCCAAATGTTTTTGGCAAAACAGCTTGGTCAAAGTCCTTTTTTTCTTTAAAAAAGGAGAAACAAATAAAGTTTTTGCTTCATATAGTATATATCAACCCAAATCTGTGATTCAAAAATATTTCCTTTCTTCCAAGATTTTGAAGCACTTAATTTCTCCTCACACATTTCCATGCTGGCCATCCAATTAATTACTAAATTTTGGATTTAAGACACCAAACAACAAATTAAATAGCTTGGACCTATTAATACAGAATTTAGGTAGCACACAGATGTTTACAACAGTATCTTTTAGGCTGTGCCTTACCTAAATTACAGATGTTACATCTTAAAGCCCTCTTTTGCCTATTGCAGAATGTTTCCAGTATAGCTCCTGTCTTTCAGAAAACTGCCTGAAGTCTAGCAGCATTTGCTGGGGTCATTTTTTTTTTTTTACCTATCTATAAATATGAGTTAAATTCATTCAAAGTTTTATATTTGTAGGAACACAAAGCAATAAATTGATTTTTAAATCCTGCTGCTACACGGCTCCCATGAGCTGCATGATTTTGATTAAGGTGTCTGGGTTTTAAGAAAGGGATCCCTGAACAGAAAATAACCAAAAATTCATGGTTACCTAAACCCTTTAAATTTTGTTGAATGCAGTAAAAATAATTAAACATATCAACTGTCAGCAAAATATTAGAGGCTCCCAGCAGATACATTTTGAGCCCAGAATGGTTTTAAAACACTGTAGTCTTTATTAGCAGACACTGTAGTCCCGTTCATGAATACAAAGTAGACAAATAATAGAAAGGTGAGAGGTAAGTTTTGCTACCACATGATCTTTTTCAGATTGTGAAAAATAAGGGATAGGCAAGGGGTTATAATAAAAGTAACAACACCCCCTAAAATTGTGCACACTGATGAAGATTTGTAGCTGATATGTCACACACAGTTACAGTTCTGAAGATCTGAAACTTATTTCAAATACAATTTTTCCTTCGGTTTTTTTTTTTTTTTTTTTGGTTTACATTCTAAAGTTGACAGAGCTGCCAAACCACAGTTTATTCAATAACTTACAGAAATTCTTTTCTTTTACAAAAATGGGCAAAAAAATATTTTTCTTCTTTAGAATCAAATTGAGATACTTTGACCTATTGTGTACAGCTATACTCACATACATCAACATACAAGAGGTATTTTTCATAAAGTTTTTCAAATCAAATGCCTTTCAGATAAAAGCATTTCTTCATGTCTTTCTAACTACTCTAAAAAATAATAATAATAATAAAAATCTATGGCTGCAGTTGGTACATACCCTGCCTTCCACTGAACATTGAAGTCTCTTATTACAATTGGACAAGGAAAGTACAAGTTTTCTCCTAACATAAATTCCTTTCCTTGGCAGGTTTTTTTTTCCTGTCTCTGTGTTCATGTTATTTTAAAACACTTTCATTTGATCATTCAATATTTTCCACCACTGACTAGGTGATAAATAGGCTTGCCACCTGGCTTAGCGTCGCATCCCCTCTCCCAGTTTGAATATTTCTTTAGACATGAAAGCCAAAGGAAATGGAAAAACTGCCAGAGGTATTTTTTAATGCTTTCAACAAACACAAACAGAATAGAGATTCTGTACAGACATGAAAGTCAAGACCCTCTCTGGGTCCATCTGTCACCTCCTCCCCTGCAAAAAGCAATTCCTACATTTAAGCCAAAATTAATCTGTCCAGAATTTTAAGGAAAAATATTGATTCAGTCTCAAACCTTTCAGTTGCTTCTTCAAGAATCTATTTCTATCTCACTGAATCCTTTTCACATATTTTAGTGCTTTCTCAGCTTCCTGTATGCAGCCTTTCCTTTCCCACTTTTCTATTTCACTTTTTTCTTTTAATATCCCTCCTGAAATAACAATTCTCCTCTGCTCTTCCTACCTTTCAGGATAGTGCAATGCCTGTCTCCTGTAGCTCCACCTCTGCTTTGTGTCATCCTCTTTTCCTTAAACTTCCAACTCTGCTTTTGCATTTTCTGTATATGTCATTCCACCACATTCGAGAAAATTCAACAATAAGCGATCCCCATGGACTACACGTTTCTCCAATTCATCCTCCTCTTTGGCACCTAGAATAATTGATTACTCTATCAATAGCCCTAGGATGCACCCTAGGGTGGGTACCACCCACCACCCAATAGTCTACAAATGTACTGCAAACCATCAAAGAATCTATGTGGGATGAAGGTCTCCACCATCTACTCAAGACTGATAGAATGCCCACAGCTCCTTAGAGAGGACTTTGCATTTCCTGAGGATGCGTCTCCAGTGTAACAACAGCATCTTCCACATTCCTGAGTCAGGACTCACAGTTGCTATTAGTTGCTATTCAGTTCCCAGTGGGACCTCCAGGAATAAATCTCCTCAACAAAGTACAACTGAAAACCTTGGAGTACATCCCTGATAAACCTGTGCAAAGCAAATGTGCAGTGGGATTGGATAGCCTTTCACAAAGTCTTTGCATTTTTACACCACAGCAAACCCAAAGCAAAGCTTTATTAAATTACCTAGAAGAAATCTAGATGTAAAGGAAAATTTTCCATGGATTATAGTTAGAAAATGACAACTTTCAAATTGAATTTTCTGTCAAAACCTTCATACATTATCTGTTTCCTCATACCATATCCCCCTCTAAAAAGAAATACAAAAAAAAATAAACCAACACTATTAATTCAGAGATAAAAGTGATATGAATCCCAACTCCAACCTCTAGATCTTGAAGCCTTTGCGGAAATTCTTACCTGGTGATATCAGACCATCAGACTCCTCAAAGGAATTTAATTACTGTGATTGTTTCTGCAGAAAGGATGACTGTGTTTCATTTTAAGAGACTTATACCAGCTGATGATCATGCCCACATATAAAAGGATGAGGATTCAAAATACCCATATTACAGTGCTCAAGAGTTATATTGCTAAACGTTCTAATCTAAACTCACATTTTCAGAGGAGAGTGGGCAAGCACAAAACTTGGATTTTGAATAACTTCTGGTTTATTTCCCCCATTACAACCACTGGAACATTTCTGTGTTTGAAAAAGGCTTTCTAGTTTGCTTAGAAAAACTGGTCTCCATTTTCACAGCTTTTCCACCGTATCACACATGTAGCTGGGCCAAGAGAAGGAGTTTGTCTTGTCCTGAGAACATTGCAACAATTATATACCTCACTCATACCAAACTGCTTCAGAACCTCCTGCAAACTTCACACACAAGCTGCAGGGAAAGGCATGGGAAAGAGGATCTGGTTAAGGTACCTCTCAGATTTTCAGATCTCTGCCTGCTTATTCCAAGTCTCTAAGGTTGCAAGAGTTGGCATGAACTAAAAGAAAGTTTAGTTTGCTCCAAATAAAAGCTTCTGAGTGCTCAGTCTTGACAAAGATTGCCAGTAGCTTGCCCCAAACAGATACTCATGATAACCATGAGCCACCATTTTCTCTTTAGTTCCTTGTTCACTGTTCCACAACTGTGTTACATCAGAATCACAGAATCATTTGTGTTGGAAAAGCTCTCCAAGACCATAGAGTCCAACTGCTAACCCAGCATTGCCAAGTCCACCACTTAACCACCTCCCTAAGCACCACATCCACACAGCTCTTAAATACCTCCAGGGATGGTGACTCAACCTCTTCCCTGGGAAACCTGTTCCAGACAGTGCAGGTCTGCCCTCACTTCTGAAGACAATGTAAACTCAAACATTACCTGTACAATGGTTTTCACAGTGGGAGGTTAACACAGTTTTCTTGCTGCATATTCTCCAACACAAGAAAATCTCTCCCTTCTACTATAGTGAGAGACAGGTAATATGCCACAATCACAATTCTACTTCTAGTTTTCTAAAAAGACTCCTTTCTCTTCAAAGTAACAACTCCTGTGTTGAAGGCCCTAGTATTAAAGGTATAATTTGAATAAAATTTAGAAGAAAAAAAAAATCAAAACCATGTTTTACTAAGGAAAGACTGATTTTTTCCTAGTTAATTCTGTTTTTAAAAAATGTTAGGAGTGTGAAATTTGGCATAATCAATAAGCTAGGGTTGCAACAAAGTTGAAATTGCATCCATTCTCCATGGCTGTGAGGTAGAAGTAATTTTATGGCAATTAATAGGAGTTATTTGGATCTTGAACTTATCTTTTATAACAGTCATTCTACTAAATAAAACGTGTTCTGCAAGTCTGTTACCTCACTCATGTGCTGATTAAATCATAACATCAGATGTTCCCACAGACCTGGGTGGCAAACATTGATCAACACCAAGGCAGCAATCACAGACTATCCAGGCGTAAGTCTGGGAGTAGCAAATAGACTGTGTCTGCAGAAAAGCTTCCTGAAAATGCAATTCCAGCTCACATTTAATTCTTGCGTATACCTATTGTGTCATCAGTACTAGACAAGACATGGTAGCACTGAATCAATTTTATAGAGAAAGCTTACAGAGCAATTGAAGCCAGAGAATGAAAGGACATAAACCTCAGAAAGTCAGTGCTCAAAACCAGCAGTGTTGTGAAAAATTTCCCATTCCAGTGTCCGGCACATCCTGCATTTCAGGTTTCTCTTGCATGTTAATAGGAGACCTGTCTTCTACTTTTCTGCCAGGACTTTATAACTGGCCTCAAAGTAAGTACAGCTTGACTGCCCAGTGGAAATGGTGCCTTACTAGAGCCCTAAGTGATCCTTCAGCCCTCCTTAGCATTGTTCACCTCTGAGCTGTCTCTCCACCGTCATTTCTTGTTCAGGACAACTGTGTCTTTGTCAGTTTGCCTTTGCCAAGTATTTACAAAAAAGATCAGTGATTCAAATCAAACTGAAGAGACACCTTGCTATCAGAGATATGGTGCCACCAAAAGGTAAACACGATGTTTCCTCCAAACCTTCAAGCTATTCACACCAGATATTTTGTCTAAAGAGATCCATAACCCTGACTACATTTGGTGCAGCTTCCTCTCTAGGGCACCACTGTTTACGTACACTTGTCTTGGTCTAGAGAATGAGGCCTGCAAGGTATAGACATAAATCACAATGTGCAATTTCCAAAGCGGTGAAAGAGCAAACATAAACACTATCATTAAAACACAATTACTGCCAAAGCTGAATTTTGTTCTTTCATTCTTCATCCAGTTTCCTAGTTTTGACTACAATGCAAACTTTTAATGAATTAATCATTTCTACATACGCTCATATTCAAAAGTACAAATAAAAGGAGTCAAAAATTCATAGAAATACAAGTCACAAAGATACAGGGAGAAGAAAAAAGGGGAATAAAACTAAATAGCCTCAAGGCAACTTCTAATCTAAAGCCATAAAAATTCTTTGTCATTTTATTAATCTCAGTGCTTAATAAAGATCTGCAGTCTGTTTTCAGTAGAAGCTATATGGAACTTAATAATATATCAGACAGCAATTAAGTCAGCAAATGTGCCTACAGCATTTTGCGTTAGAGACGTGTTCTGAGAATTGCAATGTGCCAGATGAACATAGATCTCCAAACTAGTCTCACCTCAAAACCTTGAAATGTTCACACAGAGTAAACAACGTGTTTAGTACCGGGCATTTTAAAGCCTGAACAAAGGCCTTATGAACACACTAGATTGGGTCACACACCAAATAAACTATGCACCCAAAACAGCAGTAAGATGAGGATAAATATCCTCTTTAGCCACTATGGCCCATAATCAATGTTACCCTCTAAATTAAGAGTGCTCTGTTTTAATGCAGAAATTACTGCACTTAAAATTTTAAGCCAGAATTCAGGTTGCAAGAAGGACAGAAAGAAAGGAGAGAACTCCTGCCATTAGAAACAAGAGACACATTTGTCTCTTTTGGCAGTCATTGACACAGCAGCTATTTACCAAGAGAGAACAAACATACCACCTAGGCAGAAAAATGTTTGTTTACACTGCACGACAAACATGGAGAATTTAGCTTCTCCATTTTTACAGGAACAGGCTTTGCAAACACAGCTTTAATACCAATTTGAGAAACTAGGTCAAAAATACAGGATGCTCAGCACCATGATGAAAATTAAGAAGCATTTGTATATAGATCCAGTATCTAAATGGATGTAGACTGGTTAATTTCTAGAGAATCAAGAGAGGATTTTATTGAAAAAAAGCCTTTCAAGAGGACAAATGCAAGACCAATGGGTAGAAAATTCAGAAGCAGAATTTGTCAGAAAAGAAATTTCCAAAATGGATTCCGTAGATGAAGAAAGGCAATATTTAACAGTGTAAGAGCTAGAACTTACAATCAAAACCCTAAGAAAATGTCACTTTTCTACATTTATTTCACAGCCCAATTTTACAAAGCAGTTCCTAAAGTAGCACGTACATTGAAAGTACTTTGTTTATAACCAAACATATTATTATTATTACATTCAAAGGATGTTAAAATCCCTGAAAGAAACTCCTCAGCTCCTCTGAATAACACTGATTGTTAAAACCACATGTAGCTGTTTCTGATACATTGCTGCAGCACCTCGCTTCATTTCAGTTCTATTAAAGTAACCCCAGAAAAAGAAAGCCTGCACACTTCAACTTAAAGAGGGGTTTGAAGTGATTTTGGAATTTCCTCATGTTCCTGTGGAATATTTAAAACAAAACAAAAATCCCCATATGTTTCAATTCCAATGTCTTTAGCACTCACACAAGTATGTGCAAACAGTAGGGGGAAAGATGGGAAATTATTTCTATGACAAAACCTCAAACATACTCTAAAGAAAAGTTAAGATTACTAATAGAAAACTATTTCAGGAGACTATATTGACAATCTCCAGCAAAGTGATTATTTATGTGCAAGCGTGAGTGCTTCTCAAATCAGCACATGACAGCAATGATTCTGATTTACAGAACAGTTCTCTGGCAGCATACACGGCACATATTGGTTGTCAGTATCTGGAAAGAACGCCCACTATCTAGAGCTTTAGAACACAGTTGCAACAGGTCAATTCCCAGGGTTCCACATGTGGATTTTTAAAATATCCATCTGACTGCATGATATCAAGCACTTCCTCAGGAAGAAATAAAAAGCTTCCTTAAAATTCCACTTAGTGACCCTGTTTAATAAACAGTAAAAATGTATACAAAGTATATTCAACTGCTCCATGCTTCAGAGAGGCAGGGTAAAAAACTAATCAGATTTGTATATCACACATTAAGGATACAGTGGGGGGAAAATCCCCCAAAAAATTATTACGGGCAGAAATATCATCCATTTAGGCTACAAAAGTAACACACTTTATAAATGAATCACATTGATGTTATATCTAGGCTTATTTTGAAATTCATTTCATGTAGTAGGAGGAAGCCTGAATCATTGAAAATATTAGCCATAGGTCAAAAATTATTAGGAAACTCTCATTACATAAGTCTAGAGAATTAGTGCTGCAACAAAAGAGGCAGCTTTTACAAATGAAGGTCCTCTCACATGCTTAGGTAGCCCAATAAAAGCAAACAGGCAGCTGAGGCTACACATAACTGCAGCTGCTTAGGCCTACTTGTTCAAACACCATCCCTCCAGGCATTTAAATGCCCTGCTAGCTGTTGTTCAACATAATGCTGCCACAGACTTCAGTGGCTTTGGCCAGAAAGACTGAGTCAAACCCCCTGAAGTTTTTCTTGCACAGAGAAAATTTCTCTAGCTGAGCCCCATTCCTTTGACTCATTCTGGCCATCCATGTCAGCTCTTTCAAGGAATGACCAGAGGCAGACCTCCTACACTGAGAGGGGCCACACCAAGACATCAGGAGTCATGTAGCATAAGGATGGACATCCCCACTTGGGTGGCTTAGGTTCCATGAATTTGTGAGACTGAAAACAAAGCTGCAAAACTAATTTACTAATTTTTGCTTCCAATAAAGGAAAAAAAAAATCTTCCTGCTTCCTCAGAGGTTGGATCCTCAGTCAGAGGGCAACCCTGAAGAGCTGAGACGGTGGAAGCCCATACCTAGTAGAATGAAACATTCTAAGCCTGTCTAAAGAAACTGGCACAAGCATTTCCCATTCAGCTCTCTGGCTCCTTGGATGTCTGACTCTCCATCTGTGGGCAAAATTGGTGCCTAATTAGAGAAGTGTATTCACAGTCCCCACCAGCCAGCAAAAGGTTTCCCCTGGGCCCAGAGAAATCTTCTTAAGGGTGGGTCACCCTATCCTCACGTCACCCTTTTCAATGAGATGGGTTTGAGAGCTCCAAAAGCTTCTGAAAATTTCTATTTACTTTTTCTAGGACATGAAATGGAGCAACAGCAACTCTCTGATTTTCCAGTTACCGTCAGAAATATAGAAGTAATTTTCCTTCTCTTCTCCTGAAGCTCTTACATGTGAGTCTGGCAGCCCGAAGCATATTTGATGTTTTTATAGCCACTAATACAATAGAATATCCATTTTAGTCATATGTCATAACAGATTCTGACATTGCTAGTTACCATCACTGATGTAAAATAAAATTTAATGGCACAAGGCGTTACTTCTGGTTTCACCATAACGTGCGTTATGAAAATATTTCTCAAAAGTTAGGTGTTTGCAAGTTACTTGGCAGTTAATTCTATAGTTAATGTGACAAATCTGTGATCCTAGAATTAATGAACAATGCAGAAATAAATAATAGCTCCTTAACAACTGAGACTTTGGATTCTTCCAAATTTCTGCCCACATCCTTAAGAGTAATTAAGACAAAAAATAAAGTCTTTGGACAGGGGAACAACAAGCCCTGTTGGCTTGGAAACTGGACAGTACTACAACTTCTTTCCACAATTCTTGACAAACAGATGAATTCTCATGCAACTCTCAACCACACACACCTTGAGAACTAGAGCTACACTTCTCCTGCAACTCACTGATGTGGTATTTATTCTAAGCACTAAAAACCAGAAAAATTACATTCCAGGAACATTTCAGGAAATCCCTATTCCAGTCTACAAAAATCTTGTCTCAGAATACAAAACATACTGATACTTCATAACTTCTACTTAGAAGTTTTAAAGTTTTTCTTATTTTTACTCAACTTCTGCACTGTTTTTACACTTTCTCACTGCATCAACCAAGGAAGTAAGTTCCTTAAAACAATAATTATGTATGGATCCAGAAAAACAGTAGAGTCTAGCTCAAGCTGGAAGCCAGATGGGAGGAAATCTTGATTCTCATTGTTTTAACTTGTATTGGGAACAGTTATGGAAGCCTCTCTGGTGGAAACCTCTGCATTGGGACAAATTTCATTTTTCCCTTTTTCATCTTATGAAAAGGGTCTGCACATTAACTCAAAAGAAATTGAGAAAAATATTCTCCCATGACTTTCCCAACATTAGGAATTCCCACACTTGAACAGACTGCTTGCGTGGGACCATCTGCATATTCTTTACATGGTGCACTCCAAAATTTTTGTGGGCAGAAGCGAGCAAGTGGTCATGGTTGGGGAAATCAGTAGCAGCAGGCATTTTAGGGGTATTTCCTTCACAGTGTCTCTGTGTTTTCAAGTTGCTATTTTTTTATAACTACCAGATCAAAGAGATGTAGCATTGCCATTGCTTATTTAGAGAGGTTTGAAAATTCCCTCAGCACCCAATAAGATAAGAAAAATGAGGTTTGTATCCACTTCTTGCTCAAGGCCACACAATAAAATCAGTAGTGATTACTTTGTCTCTGGTCCTCGCTGTTTTTGCATAGTCATTCATCCTACTCAAGTAGCTACTGCCAAAAGAGTTTATCTAGTACTGAATGCAAAACTAACAGTGCTGAAACACAAGACTAAGAAAAACCTATCAGCTCTTTTATTGAAGCAGAATACTAATCCATCCCTGGCAACTTGTTTCATCCTAATCCTTTCTAAGTTCCAGTCTTTCCTTGCAGCTCATATTTTATGAAGTGTTCATTACTGAAGTTCTTCTCTGGACTCTTGTCAATTGGCCTACATTTCTGAAAGTACATTTTTGAGAGGGGATTTCATAGTCACCAACAGGAGAGGAGGGCTAATCAATTTCTCATCTCACTTTTTCGTGTCTTTACCATGTGTATTTACCATGTTTTACCACCTAGCATAAGTTCCAGATCTTTTTTGCTATACTGTTATTTCATAACACTGTTATTACTATTGCTCTGCATCTCCTATTTCTTACTCTGTACTCCTCCTCATTTTAAGCAGAAAACTGTGCCTATATTTCAGCTCCATTTTCTGATTTCAGGCCACTGCTGATTTGTCTAGACCATTCTCATTTTATCTTCCCAAGAATTGCAGTACCTTTGAAACAAACTTATCAAGTCTGATAGTTCGTACTTTTTTCCATCTGCCTAAATCATTGAAATCAGCAGGCAGTTCAGACTGGGGCTGGGTATGACCTCGTCTAACATCCTCTCTTGTGATGATAGCTTAATCACAAAAAGCTGTATTTTTTCCAACCAGAGTGCACCACCATCCATATTTCCTTAATTTGGTTAGGAAAACACTGACCTTAAGGAGAGTATTTAAAGCCTTGGCAAATTCACAATGGCTTTACTTTGAGCATTAGACATACATGCTATTCTGGGGCGGGGGGGAAACCCATACGAACAAAAAAAACCCCACACCAATAAATTATATCAAACTGAGGTATTTAAACTATTATTATTCTCCAAATGCAAACAATTGCTCCCACAAGCATTTATAAGTCCCAATTGCACTGATCTGCCTCACTTTCTTCTTTCTCTCCCCACATTTAAGCTGCTACTGCTGCTTCTTTGAAGAAAAAATAAAAATTGCTTTTTGTCTTCATCCAGTTCTTTGGCCTCTCCGTGCTCCTCATATCCTCACTACCACCCACCACCACTCAGATTCCTTCACATACTGAGCAATTAGTTACTAGCAAGCAGCTCTTTCTTCCAGCCTAATGAATTATAGTAGCCAAGTCAAGTCTCATCTCTCATTTAGCCTTTTTTGTTAAAGCCATAATGAAAATAAAAATCCATTGCGTTGGCAGTATTCTGTCCATATGTTTGTCCTTTTTTGCAAACTTCAAGAAAATCTTTGAGCTGTGAAGTCTATTGTGATTTTTAATTTTTTTTTTTTTTGTACTACAAATTTTAACTACTGTAGTCACGTGCCAATCTTGTCCATTTTTTGAATAATTGTTATTGGAATGCCCCTATTCAAAAGATATTGTCACATAATCAGTTTCAATGTTTGTTTTTGTCTTGTGCATTGGTTGGTGCAATAAAACATATATTCAAACAGTTCTACCAGACTTCCACTACATAATATAGTCAGATTATCAGCCTATTCTTGTTTTCTTGCTGTCACATATTACTTAAGTGGAAAATATTCACCTCCTTGCTTCTGTGAATGGAACAAAACACTAACCTAATTTTGAAGTACAATCTGTGCATTTGCACAAGCAGTAGCTTCAATTACTACATGCAATTACCATCTAACTATTTGTAAAGCACATCCTTTTATCTCATCAGCTGAAGTGGAGCAATGTTTACAGCCTTCCCAAAGTTTACATGTTGGTACAAGTGCTACTCTACTTTGCTACAGAATAGACTTTGAAAACAGGAAAATAAACACCATAAAGAGGAACCTTTTGGGAAAAATAAAAAAGTGCATTTTTTCAGAGATGATTAAGAACTGCTTTCATGTATTTGTAATCTTTTTCCATTCTTTTTAAAGCCGTTTACATATTAGTCCTCATAGAATGTCTAAAGTTTAAGTTTTCAGTACTTTACACAACTGAATAAATACAAACGTTTGTTATCTTAACTTAAAAACCTTCTGGTCATAAAGACAGTAAGAGAAAATGTCAAAGATGTTTGCATTTTTGGACATGTGAAAACTTTCTACATCAAGATGATAAAAAAAAGATTTTTACCATACTGGACTCTGAGTTCAGGCAAACCATCAAGACTTCAAGGCAGTCACCATTTTATCTTCTCCTTTGAAAAAAAAGTGAATCTATGTAGACTCCCATTTTTAAGCTGCTTCTTAATCTCTGACTACAATGTAAATATAAATGTGAATACATATAAATAAGAATTTTTTTAAAAGTTCTCATGAAAGGGACAACCAGAGGCCTGTGAGCCTCACATTAGAGAAAGAGCTAATATTTCAGCACATATTAATACTGGAGTATATAAAAAGAAGTTACAAAGCATGGCTTTCATTCCTTCACTAGTGTCTGCTAATTCACTCTATTCAGAGAAAAGCTGCCATAGCTTCTATGAAGAGAACCCTTGCCTTGAAAACTTACTGAAGCTGACTGCAAGGGTTTTCACATAGATGATAAAATGAAGAACTGTATAAATTTTCATCATCAACTTATATGTCCAAAAGACATTAAAGGAGATCTTATACAACGTCTTTTGAAGAAATTAGACAAGGTGTAAAAGTACAACATTGACTAAAAAAAAGAAAGAAACAGCCCAGAAGAATCAGATGATTCTATTGGAAGGACTGTGATGTTTAACCCACTCTTAAGTGATCTAGAGAAGGGAGTAACCAATGAGATGAACAAATCTGTTGATGGAACAAAGGTATTTAAATAGGTAAGAGGGAACGGCAAAGAGAATAACTACAAAAAGGCTTCAAGGTTTCTGGACAATAAAAAAGCACCAGAAGTATAAATAAATGTGTTTTGCGTGGAAGAAAGCAATCCATAGATTCACCTATCAGACAGACTTCAGAACTCTGGGGTTATAGGAGCTATTTGGACATTAGCATTCACTCAATACTTTCAGCAACAATCAAAACAGAGAATGAAATGTTTTACAGAATCAGAGAATCACAGAATAGATAGTTTTGGAAGAAACCTGTGGAGATCATCCAGTCCAACCCTCCTGCCCAGCCATGGTCACCTAGAGCAAGTTATAACACACAGCTGCCTTGAGAATGTCTCCAGAAAGGAAATTCCATGACCTTCCTGGGAAGCGTCTTCCAATCTTCTGCCACCCTCAATATAAAAAAGTTCTTCCTCATGTTGGGCTTGAATTTCCTGTGTTTTAGGAAATTTAGAACATTTGAGAAAGGGCTAGGGAAAAAAAATTAAAATCTCATTTTCATGTTATGGCATAAATATACAGTTTGCCCACGAGTGGCATGATGAGCAGCTCCAGCCAATTCTCAAAATATAAAAAAATTGGAAAAAAATCAGAGAAAAGCAACAGTATTGAAACCAGCTCCACAGAGAAGCAAACAAGTAGGCTGAGCTTCTGTAGCCTGGAACAGATGTAACTAAGAGGGAAAAGCGATAGAGGGCCATAAAACCATAAGTGTTATGAGAAGTATTTAAAAAAAAATATTGAGAGTTTACTTTTGTCCTGGTATATGAACTGGGGTGTGTCAAACGAACCCAAACAGGTATCAGAGGAAAAACACAAGTGGTTGTAGAGGCAAGAAGTGACAGATGTAAAGAATTCCTTACCAAAGGCTACTGTGTGAACACTTTAACCTGTGTGCACACGTTAAAGGGAAGGATGCACAGATTCATGAGATGACTGTGGATTTACTAAAAGGTAAAACAGATCATGTTTAGGAAAAAAAAAATCAAAATGAAGTAAAAATAGTTGAAGACTGAAAGACTATTTTAGAAAGAAATTATTATACACTTGCTTTTTCCTTACTTCCCAGGGAATCCATTTCTAGCAACTGTAGATTACAAGGAACTGGGGACAGGTGACTCTCTGATCTGAATCATTATGTTTGACCTGGAGGAAAAAACTTTAGAATTATTTGTGCTAGGACTGAACCATGTCATCATTTCACATATCATGTCCTGACAAATACTGAGCAGAGGCACCAAAGAAGGATTATTAGTTTAGTAAATATCAGATACCTTTGTTACAATATCTAAGCTACAGGTAGGGCAAGGGACATGAAAGAAACCTCAAAAGTGTAGCAGCAGGCATTTTTGTCCTCTCCAGACAATATAGTACATTTCCATAACTAATCTCCCTTGTGAACAGTATTTTAAGCGTAGGGCTGGATGGAGAACCGTGGAAAGGATAAGGAAAATCCATGAACAGAAATCAAGGAAAAGTTTGTTTGATATGATGTGTTTTAATACTCTGTGTCACCATTCAGAAAGAGATTATATAGTGTAGAGAGGTTTTTTCAAAGGTGTTAGTCCATTTTTTTGCCTTTTGACTTTTTCTTGTAAAGTAGGCATGGTTATCCCATGCTTTGTCCATTTATCAGGGGACCTGTTCAGCTGTTTGGATCCATAAAACAAGGTATATGGCTCATAGATGTCCATATGTTAGACACGCACTGAGTTTCCAATAATCAGGACATTGGAGTAACTTTGTGATGTCAGCCCCGTTCCTACCCTTCTCAGAACAGCAAAGCTCTACTTCTGCTACTATGCTGGTTCATTTCTAAGAGAAGAGAAAAAAAAGAACAGACCTGTGCTGGTATACCTTGTCAAAACAAAAGCCACTTTCCTGTTTTCAGAGCACACTTAAGCAGTGCTTAGATATAAAGCACTACCTGATGCAAGAGGAAAACAAAACCAAAACCAAATTACAACGAACCATTCAAAAACTTTACTAAAACACTTATTCCATCAGACTGCGCTGCAGAAAAAGCATTCCAGAAACCGCATCCTCCCAACTACATCCTAACTCAAACCTCTGCATGTTCAGAACGAATCAGCAAAGAATAGAATTCAGGTAAACATGGCCCCTGTACCACATATTTCTCCAGCTGGAGCATGGAAACAGCATTTCTCTCTACTGCACACTGGAAACACACATCTGGTTATGAGTTACACACCAGATTATATGCTTTTACCTTCTAGACTAAGTTTTCCCTCGTATATGCTCTAAGCAATTTTAAATTTCTAATAAGTTGCCAAGAGCAGCACAGTATAAAAATCTATAAAAACCTTGAAAGGCCTCTCTGAAGTATTGCACATGGAGGTAGAACAGGTAGGTAAATTATCTGATCAGCTTAAACCTCAGACAGCAGCTACAGCTCCTGTACAAGGCACAGCAGAGAACATCAATGAGGGATCAGAACAGAAAGGTGGAGATTCCTTCTCTTAAGAGACCCACAGCCTCATATTTCAATTTCCTAGAAAACATAGGCCCATGATAAGATAAGGGCATGTCCATATTATAAGCAAAATGCTCTGGGACACTGCTAAATTCTAGATGGCAAAATCTGATTTTTCAGGGTTGTTTTAGATAATTTTCAGACTAAACCAGACCAAACAGCTGCTAAACTTTCTTTTGTCCTTGTGGTCGTTATACATTTACTTTTCATTCCACGTAGATTCAGTATTTTGTGAATACTTCTACAAATACGTCATGGATATCAGCCACAGACACTGTATCTACCATTAGACCAACAGCTTATTATTCCTGAGAAAGATTTCTTGTAGAGAAAAAAAAATAATCAAACAATCCTTTAAAAAGAAAATATGACAAAGAAAATCTGCTCTTGAGTTGACATTTATTAGGACAAGTTTCAGCTAGGAGGAGAATTCAAAAGTTAAGTTATAAAATACACGCTGGGTGGAGCAGGTTACAATAGACGTGTTGGCACAAAAGTATCCAAGGAATTATGAGCACAATGCTAAAATAATAGATCTCTTGAATAGGAAGCCACAACCTCTGAATTTGAAAACCTTAGGTTTACTTTCATGTAAAGACTTGTTGATAGCACTGTTAAATGAAAACATCAGAGCACTTTCCATATTTCATAATGTGCTGCAATCTTGAATACAAACAGAGAGACAAAAAGCCAGCATTAGCACACTAAAACTACAGAGAGTAATGGTTTTAAAAGGTGGCAGATGAGGCAATCCTATTCCTGCACAAATGATGACCATGACATTAACACGCTTAGAGGCTGTACTAGAATGACTTATAAAAAAAACCTGGTTTGTTTTCATCCATGCTGCAATGCTTGAATTGATGTGCTATTGTTAATTGTTCTTAAGAGTAATTTTATTTTGATGAAACTGAAGGTCACTCTTGAGACTGACTATGCTGCAAAGAAGGTGTTACAAAAACTTGAGATGGAGAGAAATATGGTTACTGGAAAGCACACATATACTGATAATATGCTTCCATGGTCTAGTTCCAGAAACATACTCTGCCTTTTGAAAAATTAATTCTGTTGCCTTTGGGAGTTTAAAGAGGAAAGAAAGAAAGGTTGGCTATTTGGTTTGTTTTTCCTTATTCATTTTGAAGATTTTGAAATTTGTAGCTTTAACGTGCTATTTTGATAGGCTAGGAAAAAAGCAAAACATACTATATGATGAAATAAGTGAGAAGTTTTAGAAAATTCTAAAATACACCATCATTTATATTTTTTAAAACGTGATTTATATAAAATACAGGAAATCCAGACCTCTAAAAGCAAATGCTGATATAACTCTAAGTTTCATATTTGTTTCACAGACCTTTTTAGCACTGCAGCCCCTTCAGTGCCACATTTAAGAGTGTTCTGTTGCAGCTTTTGTGTCTGTAAAACATACATTGCTTGGCATGAAGTTTTATGATGCTCACTAAGGGAGGAACAACTCCTCCAAAGCCATAAGAAATACAATATAAACCTGGTACAATTTAAACTGTGTGTACTCCCTCCCCGGAACAGCTTTCAATCTTCAGGAAACAAAAGCTAACATGGTTTTCAGATTTCCTTGCTCGTATGAGAGTGGGAAAAGTAACTGGAGTCCAAAGTGCACTGCTGGGATGACTACAGTGATGTTCATGATAGTGTTGCATCCTGGAGTTCCTGGGTTTCTTCAATGAAACCAACTAAAACAACAACTAAAACAAGATGGGATTAAACAGTAATCCTGTTTTCAGGAGGGGCCTGGAAAGGTTTTCCAGTTCACTTCATTGTATGTCTAATTTGGTAGGTCTTGCAAAGCTCTACTAGGGATTCAGACAGTTTCAATACTTTCTGGTGGCAAGATAATGTGGGACAACCATAGGAGAGGGCAAACTGATAAAAGGGTACACACATGCAGATAGCAGAACTGATTGGGGGTTGGAAATGAATGATCTTTAAGGTTCCTTTTGACCCAAATCATTCCATGATTCTATGACTGCAGATAGCTAGAACTGAAGTTGCCAATGCCTGACCCTTGAAAGGGATTGGAACAGGGGAAAAAAAAAAACAAACCAAAACAAACCCAATCTATCAAACAAAAACAAACAAACAAAAAATAAAACCCAATCAAATATGTTAACAATAAAAGCTTATCAAAAAAATTTAAAAAATCATTTACATTTCAGCAGTGAGAGCACTTCTCGCAGATTTTCTTCTTGTAAACAAAACTCAGTCTTCTATATGAGATGCATCTGCATCAAAAATGCTTCTAAAAATGGATTAATACAAGAAAAAATAATACAAAATAAACGGAGTCAAATTCGATGCAGATGCAAGCTGCTAGAGAATACTACCTCTACAACTCAGAGTGAATTCCCTGACCTGTTACTAAACCAATGTAAAAAACAGAAGGTACATTGTTACTGTTGTGAGTACATAGAGTACCCCTTATGGAGAAATAGCAATACATTGTTCTAAACATTAAGATGCACAGAATTATAGAATCATTTAAGTTTAAAATGACCATTAAGATTATCAAGCCAAATCATAAACCCAACACCAGCAAGTCTGCCACCAGACTGTGTTCTGAAGTTCTCACATCTACAGGTCTTAAAGCATTCCAGGGATGATGATTCCACACTTCCCTGGTCTGCCTGTTGCAGCACTTAATGTTATAAAATGACAGAAGCTTAAAAACCTTGTTTCAAGATTCAGAAAGTGAAGAAAATGTAGATTTTGGAGGAAAGGGGCTCAGACAGGAGAAGGTTCAACAACAGAGCAATTTCTTGTGCCAAGCTTTGTTTACATACTGTTATCACATGCCACTGGGACTACTCTACACATCTAATTTTCTTTATCAGACTACAGGTACACCCAGGATACTGATTTTGTAGAAAGCAGCTCCTAAATTTTTCCAAGTTCACTTTCCTCTTCTCCTTCCCCTTACCATTTTCCAAATGCTACAGAAGATGTCCACCAGAAGACAGAAAGCATTCCCTAAAGTTTTGACAAAATTATAAAGCACTAGAAAGAATGCTTGTGATAGCAGAGCATTTAAATCCATCACTAGCCTCCCCACTCCCATATTTAAATATTTATCTTTTAAATGTTTAACACACTTCTCCAGTAAAAATTGGTATTAATCAGTCCCACTTTTCTCATGTTTATCTCTATTTATTGTCTTAATTTACATCTGGAAGTTCTTGCGTATCAGAGGATGTTGTAAAAATGCTTCCATCACCAAGTCAGCATTCCCTTTAAAGAGGAACAACCCAATGTTTGAACCCTGGTCAGCCAACAGAAACAGTGAGGAAATCATCCCATCCACAGCAACAGAGTTTAAGTCATTGGGAAGACTGTGAAAATCGGAAATTCTGTAATTTATCTACTTATGAAAACAACCCTGTGATTTTAGATGTGTAGAGCAACTGGACCATTCCTTCTCATAGTTTACTGGTAAGAGGACCATGTTTAAAACTTCATCTGTGTTGACTTTTATGCTTGTTTAACAACTATTATAAACAAGAGATCTTAGTTTTGCTTTTAAGTCAGAGCAAAAGATGGGAGTGTACCAAGCCATTCCGCCCCGTCAAATTCCTTGCATGGACCACGTTCTCTTCCGGATAAAACCATTTAAAAACAAAAAAGAACAAAGATATCCTCTTCTTCTTTGTGTTCAGTTTCTTCTTTTTTCAGAAAACAGCTACAGCTCCCCAATGTTTTGTGTAAAAATGCACATGGTAAAGTTTCCCCATCTTGATTATGAATAGGCAAGGTGAACACATGAATTCTAGCAAAGCTAGGAGGATGATTAAGATATTGCTCAGCAAATATTCTTGTATTACTCCATAGATTTTACATTTTTTTGTTCCTGTGTTAGCTGTGTTGATGCAGGCATGGCATACAGACACGTACAGCAGCAGACACAATTTACTTTTCTTGGGTAGTAATTTCCAGCAGTTGGACATGGGATTTGCATTATCAAGGCTCCGCCTATCACTGAAAGGAATTACCTAGGTCCCCATATCCCTTTTGCTTCAGCCAATTAGGATCAGCTGAAGGCCCTGAATTTTAACAGAGCTCCTCCCTGTCTTCTACCAGCCACCTCCTGAGAGATCTCATATTCCAGACATTACCAAAGGTCGGCTACTGGGAATCTCCCCATTATGTCAGGTTGGACCTTTTAAGGCCCATATCTTATCATAATCCCACTGCACTTAGTACAGCTGACTAGTGTCAGGCAGAGAAAGACAGCTCCTTGAAAATGGTGTAACATCAAGGGAGGCAAAGGAACAGTACACAATATGTGCCAGTATGCTTGAGTTTGTATCAGAGGTGTTTTCTGCATGGATCAGTTAGCCCCAACTTGGATAACATGACTTGATCCACTTGAACCAGCATTTCACACTAGAAAATGATGGGGTTTAGACCATTTCTGTCTTAGCTATCAGGCTTAAACCAACATAAATAAAAAAACTCCAGTTGTGAAGAGTTATCAGTGTTTGCAGTGTAACAAAAGAAAACCATCGCCTTAATACATCAGCACTGTCAAAAATCACCAGAGCCGTAGGCTCTTTCATGCTAGGGCTCTGTTTTTTACATACAAAAATCTGAGACATTATAAGAACATCTCCCTAGATGCGTATGTAAATCTACCTGGAACAATCATAAACAAGACATGTACATTCACAGAATGTAATAAATTACCTATTTTATAAAACTCAGAGTAGCAAAAGTTTTGGAAAAAAACAGGTCTTAAATGCAATCAACAGTGGAGATTTTAATAATAAATGTGGATGGAGGGTATGACAGCTTTCTAAACTATCTTTTTTGGTTTTTCCCCTCTCCCCTTTCCTTGTATAAAAAGCTGTCAATTAAATGTGCCAAAATGAAGTAAATGGTAGCAGACATGGAAATTGGATCCATAATGGCATGCTCAGCAGAGGCTTGATGGCTGGCAAAGAAAGATCTGTCCAGTCAACATCTGGCTCATTTTGATCCTTCAAGTTTAGCTGCCAAATGACTATGTCATTTGGACTCAAGAGATGGAGGCATGAGGGAGACCTGATATCATCACTCCAAATAGACTGGGTCTTGCTCTGCGCTTAATGTAGGCTTTTAAGATCAGCAAGAGTGAAGGAAGCTGTGCTACTCCAAGGAAAATCTGACTTCCTAAGAAGTTCCACAAGCCAAAAGCTGAACTATTAGTGGTATACTGGGAGGTGGAAGAAAATGTGTATGTGTGGTACACTCACAAGCTTGTTATAAACTTCTTTAAGTGTACTGACTACTTCTAGTCCTGCACTTTCATGGTTCCAACTTCCACCTATAAGCCTGTAACAATAAATCTGTTTATTTAGAGAGTAATTTTAAAATCCTTTTGGTTAAGCCCTCTCAAAAAACTTAGGTTTAGAAAACATTCTTCACCCTGCCATACTTTTATTAATTATTAGCTTAAGTATGCTTAGCCATATCAGTTACTGAATGTACATATTTATATGATTGAAGAATGTCATGGAGTAGACTTAGACTTACTTTTACTGTAAGGAGGGTCCACCTTTATATGCTTTGCAGTACATGGGGCAAATAGTGAAGGACATTCCAAAAATGTCAGGAGACTGTGAGGATAGCCGTGGAAGGATCCCCAGCAAAGCTAAAAAATTTTGTAAAGCCAGTTGTACTCGTGGAGATTTAAACCCAAACACACATTATGGCCCTATAAATATCTATAATAGAACAAATACAACTTTCTTCAAATGTCCCATTTACTTGAGTCCTAGGCACAAGGGGGGAATTGGCCACAAGGAAATTACAGCAAAAAAGAAACCGCAACAACAAATCCCTGGATTTTGGAGGAGGACAACTTAAACTGCACACACACACACCAACTCTATTGTTCTATTAGGAAAACATCACAGAGAACATTTGCTGCACCAGACATCAAACTCTAGTGACCAGATAAAAAGCAGATTGCTTTTGATCAGCTGAGGAGGACTGTTCAGACTGTGCCAAAAATCACAGGAGCTATCAGTCTGCTGTGGCCACACATCAGTGCCCCAGTACCTTGACACAGAGCCTGCAAGCATCGATGAAGATTTCAATGTCCCACACTGAGGGTGTCCTGTACAGATGGGGACCAAAGGCACTGGGACACCTGCAAGCTCCAGGCTTCAAGAGTAGCTGTGGAGCTGCAGGGTGGGAACCCCTGTTCCGGCCACAGCTCTCTTGCCCTGCCTTGTCAAGGGCAGAATGCCATGCCAGGTGGGTCAGTTGGGTTCTTGAGTCCTCCATTAGAAGGGTGGGAATTAAACCACCCTGTTTCCTGGCACTTTGCAAATCCAAGCATCCCATTAGGTTTTCTGAATTATGCATAACCTCAGCCATATGCTTGCTGGGCAACTCAATTCAAAGGAATTTGATATTTTTCTAATATGGTCATCAGGTAGTAAAAACCACATTTGTAAAAGCAGTTTGTGGTCAATCGATTTTACAGACTCAAAAATAATTACTACAGAACTACATTAAAACCCTATTAAAAATGCTTTGAATAGAAGGTATAACTTATATTGACATATTCAGACTTCAATACAATTAATTCCTATGTTAAATTCTTAAATTTCTTATTGAGTCATGAGTCATTTTAAATAAGCCATTTTCAAACACAAAGTCAAATATTCATACAAAAAATCCCCAAACAAAATCAACCAAACCAAAAAGCAATAAGTGTGGAGATAAGGATGTTACTCAAGAATTACTGAGCTTATTTTAAAGGTTTTGACTTAACTACACTTAGTTATTATTTCTCCCCCTGAAAGCGTTCTAGAAAATTTGGCAACAACAGAAACCTTTGTTTCCTCAATAAACAACTTAGATACAGTAGCTATAAAAAGATGCTATTTCATGTTTTACATTGTGTACAGAACTTATAGACAAGGAAAAGCACAGTCTCTCGATGGTCTAATGGCACAAAAAGAGTAACAACAAACAAGTGACTGAATGTTGCAAAAGATGAATGACCAGATAATTTGATGGAAACTTTAACCTCTTATTTGCAAGACATAAATTTGAGGGAGGTATTTGTTTATGTCAGAGAATAAAAATACCTACTTCAATATGAATAATTATAAATTAGTATCTTGAGATCCATTGTCCTGTGGTAGTGAAATTAAACTCTTGGGTGGGTAAGTGTTAAAATTTTCACTGCTAAGTCCTCTCAAGCTGTCCTAACTTGCTTGTCCTATACAACTTTTAATTCATCTCTGAGAAAGACAACTGACTGTACCAAATGAGGCAGCACAGAAGACAAACATTAAGACTGGTAGCTGGAAGTGTCTGAAGCATCATTCTTTCCTCTATTTTATCCTAGTGGAGCCAGCCAACCCGTACAGTCAGAGCTCTCTCCCAATGTGAGTTCCAACTCCTGCACCCTTGACTTGAAACAACTCGCACTGCATAAAAATTTTATTTCAAACAAGACATTTTCAAGAGATTTCTTTTCAGTGAGAAAAAAATATCCTTTCATCTAAACGAGAATGCTTTGTTTTGTTTTTTAATTTCAGCTTTTAATACCAAACTGTTAAACTGAAACCAGAGCCTTGATATGATTTTTTTTTTCAGTTACTACTTACTCATCATACTGATAAATTTATTTTTTACTTTAATATTAGCACAGAGAAACTAAACTTTGGGCTTCAAATCTTTGCCTCCAGATTACAGATTTTATTATTATTATTATTTTTTAAACAATCCTCTATCATCTGCAATATTTGACAGTGGGGGGGTATGTTATGGTTATATCACCATGCCTTGATTTTTCACCTGAAACTCACAGACTCATTTATATATCAGCTTATATTTCATCCTAAATGCAAATACACAGGAGTGCCTGGTTTCGGTGAAACACTGGGGTCCAGTTTTGCAGTGAAGGGGATTTACATCTGTGCTACATTCTGGTCCCACTAATGATAAAACACACTATTTAAAATAAAAGACTTGATTTTTTTTCCCCAGTATAGTCTGGACAAGTATTGAGCAAAAGCATCATCTCCAAATACCCAAGCTGGCACATTCATATTTAAGTGTCAAGGATACCTGTGCATGCTGAATATATTATTAAGATGAATTCCTGGGATATCTTAAGTCAACTAAAGCTCAACCTTCACCTTTATATGGGTGAACTATAATAATTTATGTTTCTGAAGACTTCAAAATTAACTTTTCAGCTTTGCTATTTGAAGAGTAGAGTTTAGGTGCCCCAATGAGAAGGTAAATAATTTGGCTCCGAAATTACTTATATTTCCTACTCATTGGTAACTGTTAAAAATACTCTCCAGGTAATAAAATCAGTATTAAACACTGAATAATTCAAATAAATTTTGGAGTAAAATGTTTTCATCCATAGTTTTCCAACTTTGAGATGAAATATGAAGGTGAATTAGGTTATCCAGCATTTTACATATAAAATTAATAAAAATATACCAAATTACTTTTTTCATGGGGAAAGGAAGGTGAGGGTGCTATAGGAAAGGAGGAGAATTGAATAAGCAGGGGGAAAAAAATTCCAAAACATAGGAGTTTATGATCAAGGTAGTAAGTGACAGCACCAAAAGCTGAAAACTGGTTTCAAACCAGATTTCAGGGTATTATTTACATGCTGCCCAAAATTGCATTTGGCACACGTATTCTAATACTTGGGAATTTTTAAACTGTTTCATTTAAACTTCATAAATGAGCTGCTTTTTCCTTGGCAATAAAAACTTATTTTTTCAAGCTAAGTCACTTGGCAAACATTTGAACCAATGCCAGAATACCTGAGTTGTTGGGGTTTTTTATTCTTAGTTAAGTAATTCTAGAAAATTCTAGATTTTGAATTAGTGGAAATGAAGTTGATCATTGCATTATCAAGACACTAGCTACATCTAGGTCAAATCTCAGCCCTTGGAAGAACATGGGATAAATAAATAACTTCTATTTTTAAATAAACACTGGGAGCAGAAGGCACACCTTTTAGCAGAACACATTTTCAGTTAAGGGCTACTTCTAGAGCCGACTTTTAGAAGGCCAAAATGGCAAATTTTTCGTCATGGCTACATATATGAACTCAGCCTGTATTTTAAATATAACTGTTGATTTTAAGCTAAACAAAAGACAAACAAAGAGTAACCCAAGTTTGACTTCCCACACCAGGCACTAGTCTTCGTTTATAAGAAGTACCTCCTCCAGATGAGACAATTTGAAGATTAGCAGAATGATTTATAGACAGCTTATGGAGTAACTCAGCACTCCCTATTTGACCTGCTGCCTTGTTAATGGATTCAGAGACCTCAGCCTCTCAGCTCTAGCCCAGGTCAAAAAACATATCATGATCACTGAAATACTGTTAAAAACACCTCCAGACTTGGTACCTCCAAACCTTAGGTCAGAACTGAAGTTGAATGCATTCATGAAATAGAAAGGCAAGACTTTGAAACCCAAACTGGGCTTAGCACAGTCCCTGTGGAATCTATTTGAGGAAAACGGACCAACAACAGTGTTAAAGAACTACAAATTTTTAAAATAATTATATTTAAAAAAACCCAACCAAACACAAACCACTCACTTTCTTTACTCAGTCTCTTTATCAATCTAGAAAGCAAACTACATCAACATCAAGGTAGCACAAGACATGGCCAACAGATCCTTCTCCACAGTCCTGCTTTGCTCTGCACAGAACCTTTTCTAGAGAAGTTCATCAGTGTGCCATCCACATTTCCACTGGCAATTCTTTATGAAGCAGTAAAAATGGCCCCTGTTCCCTTGACAATAATCAGTTGTTTTGAGGAAAGGGGAGAAAAACAAGAACATTTTCATTCTGTGCACTGTGTCCAAACATCCTAAATATCTTTAATATATTAAGCTGCCCTTCAAAAATGGAAAAATTTAGCTGAGTTCATTATTGGAAAGTACTCCTATAATATGGAGCACTTACACAGATTTTTTGTTGTTGTTGTTGAAATAAGGCAAATTGAACAAATCAAAATCTGAGTATGCCATATTTGATCTTAAGTCTGTAGCCATATTCCATTTCCTTTTGGATTAAAGTAGATGCCAAAAACTTGAAAACTGCCACTCAGAACAACAGATTAACCTATTCATGAATGTTAGAGAAATAATATCAGAAATGTCTCCTTGAGAGAAAACATACCTCTTCTTGAACCCAATAAAAAAATGTATCAGCCTATCCACAGATCCTGTTATGTTCTGCAATGAGGTCATCCTTCTCCAAGTTCTTGATTTGAAATGCAGTAGCCTATCTTTTATTTTCTACCCACTCCTTCCCTTTTTCTCAATACAGCAATGCATATTCTCAATACAGGCAAAGGGGCTTATCAGAAAGACTGAGTTTGAGGGAGACAAGTCACTGTCTTAGCTTTACTTCTTTATTATTTAATCACAGACAGATTTCTGTCCTTGGCCAAAGTTTTTCCCTTGTAAAGTATGGGATTTTATATATGTCTTTAGAAATAAAGTTAATTAAATCTCGCCTTGTGGAAATCTTTAGGACAGGGTCTGCACAGAGTGAAATTCGATGTTACAACAGGCACAGAATTATATAAAAAGGCTCACCCATGCAAGATGCATTCAACTGCCATCAATGTTTTTTTGCAATAAACATGACCATGATTTTCTACACAAATTTAAATTATCAACAACAACAAAAAATGAAGACAATATTCATTTACCTATGACAAAGCAGCAAATTAGTGGGAAGAAATTCAAATCACTGCTAAGATCTCAGACATCTGAACCATTTCCAGCATGGTTTATAGGGTGTTTGCTTGCTTTCTTTTCTTCTGCTAATGAGCACAACATGAGATGCTTCATTTAACATCCTCCTAAGAGATAAAATTATTCTCTTGCCGCTCATGACTTTCCTAAGGGGTACTAAGAGATGAATCAAACAGTAAACAGTAGTACTATGGCACAATAAATTACCATTTGAGGCTACCTTTATATTAGTCCCAGTACAACCATTTACCACTTGATTTTCAGCTCTATAAAATGCCTCTAAGTGTTTTCTTGCATAGAAAAATCACGCTTCCTTTAACGCTATAATTTCTGTCCCTTCAGAAAATTTTTCCTCATTTTTTTTTCTTCACTGCTTATCTTTAGTGGCTGCCAGTGTCAGTTTTGCAACACAATGGTCCCTCCCTGTTCAGTTGGTTTTACATAATGAGTTTCTTCATTTATGTGTTTCTTTCTGATTTATAGCTCAGAAGCACATTCATTTCACTTGGTTCCTAAAGCAGCACAAACACACTGCAAGTGTACATTTCAAAATAAAGAGATATATCTTTTTTTAAGACGGATCTTCACAGCTCAAACACAATAAGACCCAGACAAAAACCCAGATATTTGAGCACTAGCACACAGCAAAAGCATGTAGGATGTCTGCTTATGGTTCTGTAAGGTGAAGGCAAGTATCACTCTCCATACTGGGAGAAAAACATGGAAGATTAAACAAGGTTTAACAACCAACAGCAGCGGCAATGAAGATACCTCTGTCTCTGGGGATGTTGCTTGCTCTGCCTTCCTTGCTTTCTCATGCAAAGCTGTGAGGACACACTACAAGATAGCTCAGGACACTGATCTGTCTGAAAATAGTAAAAAATCAGCAAGTCTTTTTACAGCCAAATCAGTTTTCTGATACTCCTTCACTGCATTACCACAATATTGTACCAGCATTGCTGTGGAGAAAGAAGTCAGCTGGGAATTCTTATGTAAGTATTAATTTTCTGGCTACTAATGATATTACAGCTTTAATAAATCAAAGAACACTTAAACACGTTTGACACATTTCTACTGAGCATTATTTACTATTGGTGTTCATTCCTAAAGTCATGTTTGAGAATGTCTTAGCTTGTTTATGCTCTCTTTTACTTCACAACTCATCTGCCTAATTGCTATTTAACTGCAATATTTGTGAACAAAAACAAACAAACAAAAAAAGGAATAATTACTTGAAATTCATCAGGGAATCAAATCACTTCTTTTCCTGTGACAGGCTGCACCATTAGTCATTCTTTTCCACTGAAAACATGTCTTCTGTGCTGCCTCTTACTGCGTCAGCCATACGGGCTTTGGACACGTGTTTGATGAGATCAGCTCAGCTTTGGGACTTTCTTTAAATGCAAAAGAGAAATGGAACTTGACAAGTAACTTGACCAACAAGCTACAGAGTTTTTCCAAAACCTAGGATGACCTCCTGGTGAAGTATTTCTTCCTTGGCTAGAAAGGCAGTCTTCAGTTAGCCAGCAGCAAGCTGAGAACAAGCATCAGGGAATACATCCGATTGCACTTTGAAAAGAAAAGCTGTTTGAATATTTTATTTTGAACATAAGTCAAGAAAAGCGCAGAGCTTTACATCTTTAGTTATCCTGGGGCTTTGTTTCCATTTCTAAATGAACAATTGTTAGGTTGATCTGCTACTCTAATGTATACATTTTATTGAAATTTGAATATTTTCTTTTGTAAAGAATCTTCATAGAGAACTGACATGATAAACAAAGAACAAATGTAGATACACAGCGACTGAGGAAAGAATTAACCTCAGCATCCTTTTTAATGAGTAGCTTGAGATTCGTTACTTTCCCAGAAGCTGAGATTGAAAACAAGTAAAAATTATCATATGCAATTACTGATTTATTTTATTTAAATGCACAAAAGAGTGTTTGTTCTGTATTCAGTAGAGTCATTCACTACAGTAAGGCAGAGCTAAAAATTAGTGGAGGGACAGTTCCAGCTAACAATTAGAAAAAGGCCAAATACATGCTCTCCATTAAACAATCTGCAATTCTCAGTTCATGCTTGCTACAGTACCCTATTTATCACCACTGACAAATGTAAGCTAAAACTTATATTTTTGCAGAGAAGTGTCCTTCCTTCCTTTGTGTTTATCTGAAAATGACTAAGGGCCTCCAGACATTTGTCTCACAACTGTGAGTCATCTACCTATATATATACACAAATATATATAAGAGGCCTAACAGGGTATTCAGAGGCAACAATAATTAACTGCACTGTACTTGGAATTAGTGTCTGCTTCACAGGCCAGTGGGAAGACATACAAGAGATAATTTTGAAAAAATAATAAGGCTACTCCTGGTTCTGGCAGGTCAGGATTAATTTTTGCAGTAGTCAGGAGGGGACATGGCTAGGACCCAGGAGTTAATCTATCCCACCTTACAGCATTTCCCAGGGATGGGGGAAAGGGTCCCTTCTGGATTGGGTAGCATGGCAGAATGAGAAGTCAGGTATCGTCAGCAGTGAGAACTCAGGTGCCAATTGTTTCTTGTACCCTCTGTCATCCCTATTGTTGAGGTTACTACTTTTTTCTTGCCTCATTGCTGTTTCTAGTAAATTTTTCTTATTTCAAACCATGATCTTTACCTTTTGTGCCTCCAGTTCTCATCCCCATCCCACTGCAGGAGAAGGAGAGGGGGAAACAAGAGTTGCACATAGTTTGGAGAGAGTCAGTGGGAGCACTAAACTGGGCAGTACCATTCCCAAACTATGACAGAGAGAAAAAAATCCAAAACACACACCAAAACTTTTTACTAAATATATTCTGCTGCTTTGAATATGATCTTTGAAGGGTAAATGTCATCAACACTATATAATTTCCCCCTCCATTATTTGTTTGAGGTAATTGACTGAGTTGATACAAATGTTTTGTTAGGTTTTTTTTAACTGTTGCACATGGGCTTGAAATTCTAGTGAGGGCCACTATTCATTCATAAGTAAAGGCTTTCAGTATACTGGTCCTGATAACATTACCCTGTACGTTTCCTCATCTTGGAAGAAAAAACAAAATTTCACATTACATAAATTGATAACCTGTACTATTTATTGATTTAGGTCTCAAATTTCAAAGAATTTGCTTTACTTAACTAAACTACTCCCTCATCAGCCAAACACCTCCTGAAGGCTGCTAGACCACTGTTCTCTGTTCCGACTCCATGGCCCTATGCTGTTAAGCTTCTGCAAATGGGGGAGACAGGAGAGAAGGGGTTTTTATTAATTATATGAAGCAACTGCTGCTGATTTAGGCTTCATAAGTATCTGAAGACTTTTCATAAGCACTTGACAGTACCAAAGACTGAAGTTTATCTTTCCAGAGACATAGTAGCTAAAATAACTTTCTGGTGTGAGTAGTTTCAAGTAGTGGAATTTTTTTATCCTAGTCCACACAATTGTCTTGCTTTACTTTTTTTTAATAGTGAGCATTTTCCAGATCAGGCATATGAAATTGACAAAAGTAACATACAGCACAAAAAAGCCCTCTATTATATCTGTTTTTCTTTGGAGATTCTATGTGGCTTCCAGGGATTTATTCATTTGTTTTTAAACACAACCTTCATTCTCTATTATCAAACAATCCCACAGCCAGCTTTGATAGATTGTGATCACTCTTGCACACACTGATCTACTATCCATCTAGCCCCTAGGCTAATGAAATCAGTTCTTCTGGCTGATATTATTCTAACACACAGACAGACTTAAGCAATGGTCACAGCATGTTGGTAAACAGCTCCTTAAACCCAGACTAACAGCACCACAAGAGTGTTTCCTTGCCACGAGTTACATGAAGCAAGAAAGAACAGGAAAGTCGTGGTTTAACAAAAATATGGACAGTAAGGATTCCAGGAAAAGGTATTCCAATAAAAGACATCCCAGTAACACCATGTTCACATGAACTCAGTGCAGTAATGAGAAGAGAGACTTAAGTTTATTGATGTCAAAAAGTCAGTGAGATTAGATACTATGTTTCTTCCCATAACTAACAAAAAAGGCAATGAGGATTATTTGCATTCTTCAGCCCAGTTAGACTAAACCTGTACTGCTAGGTGGTTGGCTATTACTTGGACCTAAGGAATACAGACAGTATGACCAGAATACAGAGTTTCTATTAAAAAAAAAAAAAAAAAAAAAAAAAAAAAAAAAAAAAAAAAAAAAAAAAAGTTGGGATGTTTTGCTCTTTGCTTTCCATTCATTGCATTTCAAACTTCTTTTTTACATATATTCTGAATAACATAATTTGAAGTTTAGCACAGCAATGTTGCTGCTATCTTTCTACCATCACTCAACCTTGGTTTCAGGATGACTCTTCACATTTAACCTAGACACTGACACAAACAACTTTTGTGTGGAATAACAGCCCCAAGACAAGGGGTAGGAGCAGCTTAGGTCACGTGTGACTTCCATTTGGCCACTTTTGCAATGCAGTTTGAAGTACCAACTTCAAATGGATGTTGCCTTTGAACAGATCTAGCTGTAGGCATTTCAAGATTAATAGACTGGTTTAATTACCCTCTCCCTAGCAACCGTGGTGTTGTTTCAACAAAGTCAACCCTTGTAAGGTGCTACTCCCAGGCTCTGGCAGGCTGTCTCACTCCAACACCAGGTGATCGTGGCAATAGTACAAGTTGCAGCTTGGTGGGAGCTTCCATTCCCAAAAGGGCTCTGTTTTGGTTTTTGACACAGGCAGGATCTCATGCAAGGCATGATCACAGCTTGCACACTAACCAAACTGCCTGGGATTGCAGTACAAGTGCTAACTTGCAAATGCCATGGGCATGATAAAGGGGAAGAAAGGTTTGCTTGGTTTTCTTCTCTAAGTACAAAAAATACAACAATGAAGCAGGGTTTTTCAATGAGAAACATCACTGGAGCTTGAAACGAAGCACTTTAATGCATTGTTTATTTTAATCCTTCCTCTCCTGTGTTTGCACTTTGGATAGGCAAATGCAGTTTCCTTGACTAGTTTGCCTTCACTAGGATAATCTCCTCAGTAATCCTCCTAGTCATGAGCTCCCTTAGAAAAGGTTGATTCCCTCCATTCTAGTAGTAAAATTCCACAATTAGTAGTTACAGTAAAGTAAGAAGAAATGTTTTTAAGCAAAGAAAAAGAGGAACAGAAGCATAAGGTAAACTATTCTGCATAATCACCAGAAAGAGTTTTGGTTTCATATGAGCAAGCACACACATCCTTTGCTTCCACTTTTGTGGCTCCACACTTCAAAATGTGAAAGCTGACCCATTCCCAACAGCCCATTAATTACCACTGTTCAAGGAATCCCACTCCAGCAGCACTCAGAAAGAGAGGCTCCTGGAGGTCTGTTATCCGACATCCTCCGTTCCCAAAATGTTTGAACTGGCATCAGAGCCAACACAGGAAGACCCAGCCCTGCTGGCTCATTGCTTTTGCTTTCTTTTTAACCCAAACAAGTTTTATGGCACAGACACAGAAATAGCTGAACTGAGAGTGGCAGGGGCTGAAGCAAATCATCTGGAGGAGGACAGACTGAAGACAGAAGTATCTGTGCTGTCAGGGATTAGATTCATAGGTACTGAGAATATTTTGTAAATCACACCCTTTCAAGAAAAGAAAGCACGCTGCCTCTCAGATGAAGTAATTGCAAAAATATGTAAAAATTAATACACTATTTCTCTAGGACAGGATTTATATTATGAGCTAAGACAACAACCTGGGAAATACATACTTACATTTAAAAAGTCAAAGGAAAAAGTTTTTAATTATAAGTACATTCATCATGCTGTTGTTTAAATTTACATCTGCAGGCAGCCCGGAAATCTGATAATGCAGAAGAAATTTGGCCATATCTTCCTGTTGTTTACATCTGAACTCTCAATTGCATACTTAGGACACTGTTTTTCCTCCATAACTATAACACAAACTTTAAGTTCTTTTCATTAAGGCAAGAAAGAATTGATACAGCAGCAGATATATCATGCAACAAATCACCCAGTCATCTTACAAGTGAAAAATACTGAGCTGGTTACTGAATAAATACCAGTAGTTAGGGAAGGGAAAACAATAAATACCCAAAAGGTCTCTGCTTCTAATTTTCTGTATCTAATCAGGATTAGATAAATTCACTTTTAAGAAGTCCTATAGTAGAATTAGCAGTATTTTTTAATGTATTAACAGCTAGCTAGCACATCCTGGGCAACCATTAAATCAGAAAATTCTTCTTTAAATGCAGTATAAACACTATTCTTGTTCTCCACATAGGGTTTTCTATGGTAGGGAAAATAAGCAAGCAGAGTCTTGCGACACTATAAATACTTCTGGAAATAAATGAAGAACTGGATTTACTAGCACTAAAATAGACACTGAGGCCTTTTGGTTAACTACACTTAGAAAATATTTACTGTTACTGCACCTGGCACTGACTAGCCAAAAAAAAAAAAAAAA
>VWZU01010561.1:673985-716706 GCA_013397095.1 Sterrhoptilus dennistouni | reverse complement strand
AAAAAAAAAGAAAAAGAAAAGGCAATCTGCAAAGAGATTTTATAGGGAAGCACCAGAATCTCATTACAATAAACTACAAAGCACTGTATTTGGTAACAGCTTTTTAAATACATAGTTCTAGTCCTTTAGAGGACCAGAGGCAATGTGAAGGCTTCTTGAACAATGTCAGACATGGCTGGCAAGACGAATAGAGGCTTTAATTTAATTAGTGCACCAGCACCTGACCAAACAAAGGTGTGTCCAGGCTGAATCAACTTAAAATACTAAACCAGATGCTTTTCCTAATATTAAAATGTGCAAACCTGGTATTTAAATATATCAAACAACCAAATTAAAAGGCCTGTGAATGCAACCTGAAAGATTTCTGTTAAACCTTCAAAGAGAATTAAGGTTAGATCTTTTCTCATTCTGCTTACATAGGGCAGTCATTGAGAAAAGTTAGAGGTGATTTTTCAGTTGTTTTGGAGGGTTTTTTGGGGTTTTTTTTGGGGGCAGGATTTTGGAGGTTTTTGTGGGTTTTGTTTGTTGTTTTTTTCCCTTTAATTCCAAAACTGAATAGGATTCCAGAAAATAACAAAATGGTTATTTTCAATGTATCAGCACTGCTGCAATTAAAAATTCATCAGCTAACTCTGCACTACCAGGAGCAGAGTCTAATCACTGGAAGGAAAAACTTCTCAACACACTAACACAAAACTTCAACTTAATTCCACGTTGTTCCTTGAAGCAAGGAAAGGAGGTTGAAACTAGTGGAGGTGGATACAATGCAATGGGTCCAGAATTTCTGTGTTTGAATAAAGCAAAGGATGGACAATATGGGACCTTCCTTTTACAGTTGAACTTGATGACCTTAAAGGTTCTTTTCCAATCAAAATGATTCTGTTTCTATGAGACACATTGTACCCTTCTTTATGGAGGGAAGAAAGGAGGACTGGGAACCACCAACATGTCAGTCTCAATTCTGTGCCTGGAAAGGTCATGGAACAGATCCTCCTGGGAGCTATGTCAAGGCACATGGAGATCAGGGAGGTGATTTGGGACAGCCAGAATGGCTTCATAAAAGGCAAGTTCTGCTGGACCAACCCAGTGTCCTTTGATGATGCAGTGATTATATCAATGGACAGACAAGAGGAGGGCTACAGATGTCATATCTGGACTTCTGCAAAGCCTTTGACACAGTCCCCTACAACATCCTTTTCTCTAAATTTGAGAAGTGGTGTCTCTTAGGACTCCATACAGGGACCAGTGTTATTTAACATCTTCATTAACAATAGAGATGCAGGGATCAAGTGCACCCTCCACAAATTCACTGATGACACCAAGCCAAGCCAAATGGCTGACACACCTGATGGACAGGATGACATCCAGAGAGAACTGCACAAGCTTGAGAAATGGGTTCATGAGAATCTCATGAGGTTTAACAAGACCAAGTATAACGTGCTGCACCTAGAACAACTCCTGTATCAAGATGGGGTTTGAGATTGAGAGTAGCCCCGGGGAAAAGGACTTGGGGGTGCTGGTGGATGAGAGGCTGGACAAGACCCAACCATGTGCATTCATAGCCCAGAAAGCCAAACATGTTCTGGGCTGCATCCAGAGCCCCATGGGCAGCAGGGCCAGGGAGAGGATTCTGCCCCTCTGCTCAATATTTAATTAATCTAAAAAGGAACATCCTTTATAAAAATTATAAAGAAAAAAACCCACTCAAGAACAAAGCCCTAGAAACAGCCATAATACTTGCCGTAACATAAGAAAGTGATGCTAAAGTTATTTCTAGAGTCTCATCTTTGTCAGGTGATGTTGGACCTTAAATGTAAGGGAAACTAAAAACAATGGTGGGAGAAAGATGTGTCTACTTTACAACAGGATTAAAGGCATTAAAAAATATACCTTATATAGTCTTCACTTGCTCTGTATTATTTAAATATATTTTATTTCTTGTTCATTTTTCCAGAAGTAATTATCAGAACAATATTGAAAATATCGAAGACAAGGTCAGAATGGGTAATTCACATACACTCCTTAGTGACAGCAGCTCTACTTAATGAGCTTTCTTAAAATGAAAGCTACAGAAGAAGAAAAATTTCCCAATATTACACAAAAGGCACAGTAATTCCCATCTCATGGTAGAAAGGTGTATTTTAAAACATGTCCCTTTTGCCTGCAGCAAAACTATATTTTAGGGGAAGAAAAAGTAAACAAAAATAAATCCTAATTTTCTGCCTTATCCCAAAGAAACAAACAAAAAAACCACTAGCTCCACTCCCTCCTCACAAAAAAAAAAAAAAAACACCAAACAAGAAAAGACCTACAACCAAACCACCACACACCTTCCCTTCTGGAAGAAAAACAAGTCTAATTAGCAAATTAGAGTTTAAAAAAAAATCTAAAAATTTAAAAAAATTTACAGCGCCTTCCATGATGACAGCAAATCAGGCTTTGGGCACTTTCCTTATAACAGCAGGATGACTTTGGAAATATATGCTGATTCCTAAACCAATTATACATTGGCATTCTGCAATTCAAAACAAATCAGAATAAGCTTAATTTAAGAAAACATCTCATGATATGGAAGAGAAGGAAGCTGTCTTCCATTTCAATACCATTCTGTCTGGCTTATACTTTCTGACTTTCTTTTTTTAATGTAATTATTTACTGAAAGGCAAATTTGTTGCAAAAAACTACCAATAAACCTCTGCATTCTTTTAAAACACGTGCACATGAAATTGATTTAACAAAATATTAGGTCATAAATCTCCTCTTAACCAAATGAAATCTATGGCATCTATTTAGTCTAATTTATTCTTCCACTTAAATGGGTGTTGGAAGAGAAACAGGTCCATCTTTTTATGTTATTATTCTGTTGACGTGAAAGTTGGAAGCTAATTGTGCAAAGTGTTGCAGTAATTACTTAGGATTAACAGAGGCTTCAATCCATCTGAGATACATTATGAAATACTTGGGTTGGCTTTAAAAATCAGAAACGTTACTGCCTTACAACAGGCTATCATCTTAAAGCTCCTAAGAAACCTTCAAACAGAAATGTAAATTTTAAAATGCTATTTAAAAAGACAGTTTCACATCAAACAAAACTTAAGTAGCCAGGCTTCAAAAGGACAAAGCTGCAGAGGAGTTCTGCCACATTAGATGACTTTGAACCTACAGCATGCATTTGTAATTCCTGCTTAATTTTTATATTTGAGGTTGTTCCTCAGCAGTACAGCAGGAGAAACAAAATCCTGGAAGAACTTCCAGCATTGAACTGGCAACCCAAACAGGATGCAACAATGCAAAACCAGCCCTGAAACCACAGCATCTTCCAAAGCACCACCAGTTGCTTGGTTGGCTTGTGTCTCCTCAATGGAAAGAGTCTCTTTTTTTCTACACTGTTTTCCTAGCATCTATAAAATGAAAATGTTGCACACACAGCACAAGCCAGTGTGCTAAACTGAGGGGTTCCAGATGAGTTAAGAAAAGATAATGGTTCGTAAGTGGTTTGTCTTGGCAGGTCTGTTAGGTATCTTGGTTAAAGTTCACCACTTCAAGCACTTAGTAGGAAGTAAAGACACTGAAAGACTTGGCAGAAGTTTAATATAAATACTAACGGACTTGAAAATACTTAAAAAACTCAATGAATTAAATATTGGTAGAATTTCATAGCACACCACCAGTGCTACAGTAGTGTCATTAGCTCAAAGTAAAAAAACAAAACCAAAAAAAACTCAAAACAAACAAACAAAAACCCCACAAAAAACAACCTGTAAACAACTTTCAGTAATTTCAAGAAAAAACATTTTGCAGAATTAGAAAAGAGGAAATAATTAAACATTAAACTTTGCCCCTTACAGGAGAATGTATTAGAGCATTTTACAGTCTCAAAATGAGGCTGAACACAAAAGCCAGGTTTTGATTTCACATGCCCTGTGCTGCAGACAGAATTGAACCTGATATCACAGTAAATGTTTAGTGTTTACATGAGCCAATATAGTAGAAAGCTTTCTAATATGCATTAGAGCATAATCTCATCATCTAAACAAAAGGGATTACATAATTGGACTCTGTTTACAGGCTGATTATCCAGTTTATGGCCTAAAACTTGCATTACAAGTTTGCAATTATTTGGAAATCCTTCTGGCACCTAAAAAGAAGCAACAAGGGAACTCCTGGACATCCTTAGTCATTGCTGCTCACAAAGCAAATGTGCTTTGGCACAGAAGTGACATGGCTGCAGGAGCATCTTCCACCTCACTGCTGGCACTCAGTTATCAAAACCCCCAGGAGGCACAGAGATAGAAGGAATAAAATCTCTGTTATCTCCCAGAGTTGTTTACAACCACTTGAAAATAAAAGGCTTTGCTGATGCAATTTATAGCACATAACAGCTGTATCAGGACAGCTGAAGGGAAAACAAATCATCACATTGTGGGAGGAACTCCTCCATCAACAAAGGAAACCACCTATCCCACACACGACATCCCTAGTCATGCTCAGTTGTGGGAAATGAATTTTTATATTATCATTAATTACTTCAGAGATAAATTTCAAAGAATAGCATTGAACCTTTTTCTTAGTTTTACTGCTTATCTAAAGGCAATACCAAATTCATTTGGCCCCCAGAAGAGTAACTTTTGCATTTCTGCAAAGCTTAAGTTTTCATGAAATATACCAAGTTTTGCTAAGCTTGTCTGGCCAAAGATGATATGATACCTTTACTAAGCCTGCCTTACCAAAATTATGAACAGTCCTATTTATTCGTTCAGTACCTTATTAATACAGAAGTGGAATCCCAAGTGTCAAACACTGCTTTCTACCTCAAAAGTATGCAATTTATTAGGAGGCACGGCACCACAGTAGGCTATGGCCAAACACAGACTTCCCATTCTTTTCAATCTGCTCGTTAATAAAAAGGAACATCTTTATCATAAGTAAACCCAGAGATACTCATTAGATACTTGTTTGCCCTTCTCTGGACATGCTACAGCATCTCAACATCTTTCCTAAGTGAAAAGGCCCAGAAGTGGACACAGTGTTCAAGGTGTGGCCTCAGAAGTGCCAAGTACAGAGGAAGAATGACTTCCCTGGTCCTGCTGGTCACACCATTTCTGATACAGGCCAGGATGCCATCAGCCTTCCTGGCCATATGGGCACACACTCCTATTTTGATATGGATGAAAATATACAATAAGCAGATTACTTAAAAACCTCAAGATACCAGATACTGACACTATTTGAAGCACCCCAAGCATTTATTTTTTAACAAAAGCAAGTGGGGAGAAAAGGACAAGGAGAGACAGCAATCCTGGCTCCAGCTGGAAGTGATGATCATTTCAAGACTTCACATGTGCATGCAAATGACTTGCAACTCATAGTTTGCCATTCCAAACTGTCATATCACAGATGATGATGCGAGCAAGATGCCTTTCTCTACTACATCTACAGCTAATAGCAAAGTCAGCTGTCCCCTGGCGCCTTCACTTGTTTCAAAAGGGCAGATTATAGGTTTATGTTACAATTAACATAGCTGTATCTGAATAAGAAAAGGCAGTTGTAAATGTTTAAAAAATGTTACTTGGCTGTTCTTGCAGGAAACATACTGAGGAGATTTGAGACCAAGTCATTCAGTCAAACTTTTGCACATTTAGAAGATCACCAGCTCTTTAATAGGACTTGGTTTCCTTTCACAGGGCACACAGACACATCTCTGCTGATCATTTCCAGATCTGATCTTTCGGACCCAGAAATGACAGAGATGCAGTTCTGCTGCTGAGGCTTGACAGACAGTGTGACTGCACTAGAGATGCAATAGACAGTGGTGATAACAGCAGATCTAGAAATGGCCAACTTAGACAAAATTGGAGAAAGCCTACACAGCTCCTATGCTGGAAAACTGAAATCATCCAGTTTTTCATTTGTCAGGCATGAGGCGTTCTGACCCAAGAGAGTCAGGCTCTGGCTCTAAGCTGGAAAGAGGCTGTTCAGTACTTGAATTTTGTGAGGTCACATATTATCAAAGTGTTTCCCTCACCCAAGTTTGAAACATTTCTAAAGGTTCAAGCATGGACATTCCATGCAGGGTACATCAATGGTTAGTCTTATTTAGACACTCAGACATAAAGATTATTAGAACCTTTTACTTTCTTTGATGTGTCTCCCACTCTATGAGGACTACCAATCCAGTCTCAGTGCAGAAGCATCAAGCACCAGAGCTGATGTAGGGGAAGAGCATCCCAGTATGTGATGTCCGGCAATTGCCTTCTGTCCTTATTAAAAGGATGTGTCTGTCAAAGATATTGCTACCACTAAAGTTGCACAATACAGACTTTTAAGTTTTATGTAAAGCATTAGACTTAAAAGTAAGGGGCAGCACACACAATACATATAGCAGATTTTTCCCATTAGCAAGCTTGAGTTTACCCACATACTTGTCCAAAGTGGTGGGGATAAAGTATTTCTGCCCAGCCTCCTCCAAGAGCATCACGGCTCCAGAATCCTCAGCCTTCCCTCAGTTTTCCAGCACCTACGGTAAGTGCAAGTTGTGTAACCACATCTGCCCATCCACATTCAAGAGGCAAAATGGAGGTGAAAAGAAGTTTCACCTATTTCATTCCTCCCAACAGCTACTTCTGTAAGCAAAAACTTGTTCTTCCCCTCAGATATTTTCTAGAATTAAAGCAAGCTACTCAGGTCAAGAGGTTTAAATTTGGCAGTCATCTGGAATTTGAACTCCTGTCTTCATCTACCCATGAAATACGTAAGATCCTGAAAGAAGGTACCAAGAACTTGTTAAGAATATAATACAGGGTTTTTTCAATAAATAATTCTGGATCTGTGGGAAAGAAATGGAGAGGACAATAAGTGCAATAGGAAATAAGAAAAGTTAGAATGCAGAAAGCACAAGAGGTTTTTTCAGTAACAAACAGCATTGCTAAATGAAAACTTGGAGGAAAGTGAACTAAGGAATTGTATGGAATGCTCAGCCTGAGGAATAAAACTGATGATGATTTTTTAAACTGAACTATGCATTTTTCTCTTCTCAAATTATACCACAAGCATCTTGTAAATAGTAAATCAATGTGAGAGGAATTATAATTATCCTGGAAGGTTTCTATTGTGCTCTTGGCTCTACAGTCCACAGGAGGCAATTTTATACTCACTGTATTTACACCACACTTTTGACTGGACATACAACACTGCTGCTGCTCCTATTCTCAATTAAGTGAGTTATAAAGCATACTGTACTGTGTGGGTTAATACCACTATCATAGAAATTGTCTAAGAGAATATTAGTAGAAGATATGAGCAACTCTAGCATGGTCTGAAATGTCTCTGAGCAGTTACTGGCTGAGCTGGAACTCTGTGCAGCGGTCCACATTTCCAGAACTTTGCAGTAAGCATCTGAGGGCCTTATTTTGATATATCAGCTGTGAATAAGCTTACACTGTGTAATTAGCTACATCCCCTTTGATGCAGCCAATCTAAGAGAAATAAGTTACTCTTTACAAATCACAGTACCACAGTCTCATTCTCTGAGTCTGCCTATTAAAAAAAGTGTATAAATCTGTCTACATTTTTTAAAAAGCATAAATCTCTGGCCAAGACGAGCATACAGCTTTAATTCATAATTGGAAGTACATTTTTTATGCCTAGCTTGCTATTCACAGGGCTGAAATGTTTAACTGCATCTTCTCGCCTTAGACTCCTTATCTCCTCCCCTCCAGCTCCCAGGTAAACAAACAGCCAAATCAGCACTACCAAGCAGGAGGCTGAAGAACCAGAAATACAGAAAAGGGCATTGAGAAAAGCTCTCTTGACCTTGCAGAACTAAATTCTGTGACCCACTATGCAAATATTTGAAGAGAAGGATGGCTGCATTTTCAAAACTAAACAATAGTGCAGTGCAAATAAAACTAAACAAATGTAAAATATGCTATAAAAGAAAGCAGTGAGGACACTTAAGATAGCAGTTAACACTGCTCCATCTGAACTGAATGCTTACAAAGAACATTCTCTTTCCCTTAGACACAGCCACAGTGAGCTTCCTTCATTATTTGAGTCTTTTAGACTAGGTTCAATTGTGGCATCCACAATCAAGTCAAAATTAGGTAAGATTTAGAAACTACTGTTACTTTTCATCACATAGTTAAATAACAAATGTAAATTCAGTGCCAGCATTATCCAGAGGTTCAGTTGTGAGGGGAATATGCCAGTTGCAGAATGTTGATTTCAAAGATATTTACATCTGTTACCTTTTGAACACATTTGTTATTGAAATAAAAAGGTTATTTTTCTTTTCTTGTTGCAACTGATACTTGTGAAATTACAATTCAAAACAATTACAATAACAAAATGAAATTGTCTCTTTGTTTTGCATATAACTATAGCCTTTGTTGAGTCAGCAAGTGTAACTTAAACGGATTGGTGTTTTAGATATTTCTTGATTTTTTTTCTTTTTAAATACAAACTAAACCTTTTGAAATATGAGTGAAATCTCCCAGACAGGCTTTACAAAAGCTAAATACAATACTGCACAGAAACACATCTAAACAGAGAAATCCTTCAAGAATATTTAATAAAGGATGAAAGTAACTTACATTGTAGTTCTACAATATCTGGTAAAGTTACTGCTGAAGCAAATTTAGTTGAAGCCAACAATTATATTAATAACTGACATGGCTAAAGTTTTTAAAATATGACCTTAGTGCAGCATCATAAGATCGACCACTTTGAGATCAGTTGTACAACATATTTCTTTTAAGTATAATAATGGTGATTTTAACAGCAATGTACTGTTAAACAGAAAAGTAGAGAGGAAGGATAATTTCTTCAATTATCCCTTTCTGAGAAGTCAAATCAATTTGATTAATCCAGCTGACAATTAACCAACCCAGTGGGTACTTATCTAGTGTGGGAACCAGGAAGTCACCCAGACATGAATTACAGGAGCTAACATTAACAATATGGATTTAGAAGCTGTTTTCTGCAAAACTGTTTAGCAACACCAAGTTCTCTAACTGAAATTTTAGCTTTTTCTACTAAAAGCCAATTCTGACAGCAAAAAAAAAGTATGCTAGAAACATCCTTAGTTCTGTATAGGATAAGATATTGGTATATAGTTAAAATACTGGCCTTTTTCCGCTCTTGCAGCATTCCTTCCTTCTGCACATCCACCCAGAAGTTTAGGAAAATCCCAAAATAAGAATTCTAAATGTTTTTGACTCCCAGGATAAGCAAGTCACAATACCTTGTAGTTGTTCACACAAGGGCTCAATCTATGAAATGTGCCTCACATGGGTGTTGGCGATGAATGTTGTGAAAATATTCCCCAACAGAGGTACTATGGCAAATGCACCATGTTTAAAAGCCTTCAAACATCACATCTGGCCTCCCAACAGTAGGTTCCATTTTTAGTCTTGATGAAAAACCAGGAATCCCTAAGATATGCTTTTACTTTTCTACCCAGCACTCCTGTGTTCACATAGAATCCTATGGACGGTATGAACACACAACTATACAAATTTACAGCTACACATATATACACACCAAGGGTTAACTGTTAGTCTCTGAGTCCAAGTGTCTGATTCTCTTGGCAATACTCTTTGTCTTCTTGTTTGCCTACCATATTGAAAAGGTTTAAGAAAGGCACACCTCCACAATCATATTTTTTTTAGGGGAATACTTAGACCACAACAGAAAACGAAAAAAATCTTAAAAGAATGACCCCAGTCATAGCTTCCCAAGAACTTTTTGTGAAAACATTCAACACTTCCAAGATGTTCAATGTCTTAAGAATAGGGCTCTTTATTAAGATTGTTTTTTATTAAAGCTGAAAAACAATGGATTAAATGTAAATATTGTATTAAATTATTTGCTTTATTTGCATACAGCAAAGTCCATAAATTCTGCTAGAATATTGTACTATACAGATAATTTAAGGGCAAAACAGAAACCAAACTCCTACAGACATGCAATCTTTTTTTAATGAACCTAGTGTCTTTGATATGGTTTAAGGAGCACATGGATAGAGATTTTGAAAAAAGGAACTTGAAACCTGTAATTGGTGATGCTGATAAAAATTGAGAAAAACACCAAAGCCCTCACCACTCACAGTGACTTTTGGCATAAACCTAGACATGGGAAGTTTTTCTGCATCAAATCACACAATCATTAAACTGTAGACCGTCACCATGTACTTAATTATAGTTCCCCACATTAGCTTCCAGTCTATCTTTCTATACTGGGATATCTAATACTGGAAGATGTTCCTCTTATACTCCATTTAACTTAATTGGAATCTCCAATGCATTGGAAAGTGCTCAGATTACTGTAACAGTTTTCCTTTAGTTTCACTTCTAAACAATTTTCAAAAAAATGCTTAAATCTTCTCAGGTAAGCATCTGACTGCCAGAGTATAAACCCCTTTGGACAAGCACCCTCCAAACAGTTTTGACAGATTCTGTCATCACTGAAAGACTTTTCCTATTGCTCAAGAGCATTTTTATAATAGCCACAAAAACTGCTTGCAGGAAATGTGAAATTGGGAAGATCAGTTAAACCTTTCAAACTGTTTAATGAAATCTTCCTGCAGAAAACAATGGCAGAATCAGCATTGTGTAGTCTCTCTGCCCTTTATGCCAGCTGGATCACCTAATCCTTCCTAATAACCTAGTCTTAGGAACTTTTGATTTAGGAAAAAGTTAGCAACATAGGTATTATCACAGAAATACTAGTTATTTTCTTGCAAAAAAAATAAACCTTTTCCTTGGCTCTAATCCCACAAAGTAGCTCAATTTCTTCAAGATCTGCTGCCCTTGTTGCTATTAATCTCATTCCACTGTAAACCAAAGAGTTTATGAGGCAGTTGCCAAAGTTCTGCTCCAGAGATGGCAGCAGGCATTTCCACTGCTCCTGGATCAGGGAGAGTAAAAGCAGAGTGATCAAAGAGCATCAGCACACTTCAAGTGGCTGCTCTTGAGGAGGAAGCGGAGGAGGAGAGTAGTGGTAGCAAAATACAACACGAGCCTCCCCTTTTCAGGGCTGTTTTATTAGCAAAGACAGAAAGGAAAGAGGCCAGCTCTGGGCCTACTTTGGAATTCAAATGCACATGGTGGAAACTCCATCTTGACCATCCTTCATCAGTTATCTACCATGTCAAAATGTCCCTGCATGCACAAAATACCTTAACACCTAGGAAAATACTTCAATCATAGCTAAAAATCAGTGTGAGTAAGGTTTTGCAAAAGATCAATCTCACATGTTCCAGACACAAAATTAATTAAAAGGACAGAAGGAAAACCCTATAAACCCTATATATTGAAGGGAGTCCCCCAGTTTAGTTATAGCTATTGGAAAGTGAAGCTTCACTTTGCAGGTTCTCTCTCTTACAGCTTACTGCCTTTTGTGAAGACAAAAACTGTTCCCAACATTTCTGTGCTTAAGAAAAGCTTTTTATTTTAGCAAGCTTTGGAGCAGCTATTTCCAAAAATTTCAAAGCTGTTTATACATGAATCCATACATATAAAAAATAAGGTATTTATTGAACTAGAGCATGCCACATAGAAAGTATAACTGTGCTTTTACTAAGTATCAGCCTAGTAAATTAAGTGGAAATGAAATAATTGTGACTTCTTTTAAACTACTCATCTTTCTAAAGAAATACACCAAAATTATTCCCAAGGAAAAAAAAATACGAATCTTCAACAACTGCACAGAGGGAACCTGCACAACTGGCATTTTCTGCAAGAAATTGAGATAATGTCACCATGGCATTTTTTCAAAATGCAAGCATTTCAGGTAGGTATGTTACCAGGTTCACTGAAAACAATATAAAAACATCCACTCATTTGTCCAAATCAGCTGAGTCTTAATGACACCAAAAGATACCAGGACATAAACCTCACAAAAAATCAGTGAAAACTGATATTTAGAGATTTATTTGTGAACCTGGGTTAAAAAGACACTAAGAATGGTTGCACTGAGATATAGAATTTTTTGTTAAAATTGAATCACAGTAGGTGACTGTTTTAACATTACAACATTAAAACATTAGGTTTTTTAAAAAGTAACACAGTGATGTAAGCTCTGATTAGAACATATCTTTTTAGTTCTGGACTGAAAAAAAATCAATTTAAGCTAATTTTCTTTTAAAAAGCCCTCCAGAATTACCCTCTCCCAGGTCTTTCAGCTAGAATTTACAGTTGAATTGATCCATTAGCCACTTTTGACTGCATAATTATGGCCAACCTTGCAATTTGATTATGAAGCCATCTAATTAATGAGACTGCACAGCAAAAACAAATTAAGTTAAATGGAGAAATAACAATAGTCCAAGAAAGCGTACAGTGAAGTCATTTTAGAAAGTTCAGTAAAATCTACTTTGTGAATGCAATTCTCCCTATCCACAATTAGATCATTAACCCAGTGCCACTATTTAGAGCTGAGATTCAATGACTGGTGAGTTGACAACCCTGCATGATTTACCATCAACTGTCTGCCATCTGCCCAAAATTAATCATTTTAGTCTGCAAATGTGGAATAAGGCAATGCTGTATCAAGCTACAGATGACTTCCTTATATTTTTGCAATGTAACACAGCAAGGCACTCTTCTTTAGGAGAATGAGCCTGATATCTGCAGAGTCAAAGCCAAGGGCACAAGACTAAGTCCATCTGACTGAGTTTTCAAGGCAGTGTAGAATGGTTTGGGGCTTTTTTATGTCTTTCTAAACATCTTGCTTATCTGAACAGCTGATTAATCAGCCATAACTTCATCCATATGTGCATGGACAACTACAGATACCTGTAAGGACTACAGGTGTCAAACTGTAGGACAGCTCCAGTTAGCTATGAACAGCCATCAGATTTACAAACACAAAGAATAAGCAAGGTGTTATTACACAGCAAGCTTAAAGGATACTATCTGCAAGTTCATAATATAATGCATTTATATTTCTAGAAACGTGAGGTAGTGTAAGAATCTCAAATAGAAAGTTTTAAAGTTCAGCTCAGGCAGAGAGCTTGCAAAGATAAGAATAGTTTTTCCAAACATTCATAAAGCAGAAAAAAAAAATCTTATTTATAAAGATAATCCAGTCATCCTAGGAGCTAGATACGGATGTTTGAGTGCTCTGGTTACAACAGCAACCCTGGCAAATTCTGCAGGACTGGGAATAAATGGGAAAAAAAAGTGCCCCTCCTACATTAGTCAGACAAGAAGTCAAAGAAGTCACCAGAAAAATTAAAATGTGTCTTCATGCACGATCACGGCTCTGTTCATAGTCCTCAATATGTCAAGCTTTAGATGACAAAATGCATGGGGTATAGAGGCCCAGAGATAGGACAGAGATATTCTGAGTGAGAAAAAGGATTTTGGCACAGCTAGACTGACACTGAAACAATGGTTATCAGCTGAATTGGCACTGAAACCACGACTGACATCCCTTCACCTGGATTTACACTGGAACCAAGACTGCTTATCTCTTTTTCTGGCTTTTCTCTTCTCTCTCTCTTTTCCCAATTTCTCTCTTCCCTTTCACCCTATCCCTTTATACAAAAAACACTGCTATGTGCTCATATAGTAGGTTGGGGACTAATGTACCAATTTCTATCCTAAGTGTGTAATTTGAAAATAAATCTGATTGTTTGAAGATCTGACTTTTGTCATTCCTTTCAACCACAAGCATTTACAAACCTTGCGTACATCCTTCCCTTAAGGGTGGGTCATCACATAGGGGAAAATAGGATGAAACAAATGATGCAGGGAAATTTTGACACCAAGCAAAAAAATCTATTTCAGATGCTATAGCACAGCTGACTTCTCTCAGTATTGGCTATACCAGTTCTTTGCTTCCTAAGGCTGTGAAGGGCTTCCTCAGATACAGTTTTGTCCAAGAGATTTCTGGGTTACTCTGGGAACTATGTGACAGAATCTATACTTCAACAACCCCTTCTCTGGGGCCAACCCCACAAAGTAGCAGAAAACTAGTAGCACAAAGAGCGATTTGATGTTTCTGAATCCAGCCAAGGCCCCAAGCAAGTCCAGTAATGAGGAGCTGACTTTTCCAGGAGGTCATTTCCAGAGACTCATGCTTCAATGCAGTGTACAATATGGGGCAGAGGTGTCACTTGTGACATTGAGATAGCTTCTACTCTGTAACACTCTGTAGGAAAGCACACAGAGCACAACCTGCCTTTCTAAAATCAGATGCTTCAACAGCAACAAGCTGAGACACAGGCTTAGGAATCAGTCCTCCACTCAAGGCCAACTTTAAGAGTATTGGTTTTTATTTTTGCAGTACACAGAAAGGCTGTTAGAAGACCAAAAACTAGAGATTTAAACACGGTTGTCAACCAGTATAAAGGTTTTCTGCTTTCTGGTAATCCAAGAACACAAGGCTTTTTTGTTAACATAGTTTAGAAACATCAAAATTTTGTAGTTCGGATACAATTGTGATAGTTGTGCAATCAGGCCACTTGTAACTAGATATTAAGTTTGCTTTTCTGAATCTTGCTTCATCCGAACTATTTTATGATCCCTTATTTTCCTGTTGACAGTTGAGGTCAGTCTGAGAGCAGTAAGTCATATCTCACACTTCAGGAGTTTATGCAATAGCTGGCAACCAGACAATCTATCTGACATCTGGGAACTAATTTGCAAGAAAAGCTGGTGAAATGAGGCCATCCTGAGTTATAAACACAAGTCTAATGATATCTTCCAGCTTTGCAGATCGCTTTTTATAGAGTGGAAACTATGCAATTATGTGTATAGTTTCAATTGTCGTGACAAAGTCTTTCCTATGCACAACTCGTACTTAATCAATGAAACAAACCATCAGTTTACAAGATTCCCTAAAATACTTGAACAAGTTCTAATACTTGTAACTAAACGCTTAAGGAAAATGAATAACGAAACCTTATCTCTCACACAAGCAAAGAAAAACAAACCACAGGGAGATTCAGCCCTAAAGATCCAGCTCTGCAAATTTCAGAATTTACAGAAACCAGCAGCTGCTGCTGAATAGTTTTTTTGGTTAAAAAACTATTCTTTAACCAGGCATTTACGTGCAACCATTCGGTAACTTTCAAGTTATCTGTTTTTTTGGGTGAAGGCTCTTTTCAGACATTTGCCCAATTTTCTACCAGCTAGCCACCACATCTTGAAGTGTTATGAGCTACCTACACATCACAAGGTCATCTGCAGAAGTACTGTCTTAGGCCCTTAGGAGCCTAGTCGTCCCTCCATGCAAAATTATTCCTAACATAAGCAGTTTGTTGGAACATCAGGTAAGAATAAAAATCCTCACCATCAATTACAGTTTAGCCCTTCCCTCAGGTGCCCATATCTGTTTTGTCATTGATTATGAAATTAATAAAACATTAAACAGACAGATTGTTATTCTGAAAAAACCCCATAGCTTTAATTGCCAAAAAAATCTGTCAAAGTCAATGAGAAAGCTCAAGCAACAGAGAAACCCTCATACACAGCTCAAGCCCAAATACAGCACGTTCATTTTTTGAGGAGAAACAGCCTCTTGGTCCAGCACCATCCTGCAGCACATCAGCAGCTTGGAGCAGCTGGTTCTGCAGGCTCCATTGTACTGTCCTCTCTTGGATTTCTGGTTTGGTTTATTTTGATTCCTTGAGACTAATGTCCTGACTACATTTGCAGTTTGAAGCTGTCTGAAGGAAGGCTATCCAAAAAGCCTTTGCTGCCTGCTTTGCCAGAATGCTATCTTGGCAGCTGTCATGTGCAAAACCCCAGCAGCACATTAGCGCTTTCCCATATGGAAGCAAACCATATTTCTGCTCCTGTTCACTCAGGAGTGACACCATCTTGTGTGTCAGCACATCACACAGTGACACCACACCGAATCTCACTCCAGTGCTGAGCTCAGTTACCAGCCATGCAAAAGGAAAACACAAGGGAAGACTTAGATCTCCACTTTTTCTGAGTGTAGGAGGTATCTTTGGGTGCCACTGTGGCCTTCTTAGGATGTTTTCAGGAACAGGAATCCCGGAACAGAGTTGAGCCTGCACTCTTCTCCAAACATGTTACAGAACAGCCTTAAGTGTGGCTGTTCAATTCACAATGAGGGCACAGCTTCTGAGTAATCCCCAGATTCTGGACCTTCATCACCTTGGACAGATGACTGCTGTCATCTGCATCTGGGACCAATGGGGTTGGCAGCCTCCTGATTCTGCTCCTACACTCCCCTAAACAAAGCAGCTCCAGCCTCTCTTCATGGCACAAACCAATGAGCAGCAGGACTATTTCCTCACTGTCCTAGCTGGATTTTCTGGGAAGTGCAGGTTCTGAAGAGCTGAATGCTCAACTAGAAATGGAAACAATTAATAATGGTCTATTCCCAAGACAGAAGATTCAGAAAAGGACTTGGGAAGGGCAAAGGAGGAGAGTGTAAAAAAAAAAAAACCTAAACTGAAACTATAGACTGTAAAAAACACAGAGCTGCTGCTGGAAGACTGGTATATGATAGCAAGTAAAAAGCTGCCCAAGTCATGTGGCTCCTTTAACAGTGTAAGGAGCCTTCTAAGATTGTCACATCAAATCAGTAACTTGCATTTGTGAACACTTTTAGGATAAGATGCAGGGCTTCACTTATTTGGATCCCATGCTTTGATCTGGACCCCTGTATGCACAATATGTGCAGACAAAAAAGATCTTCTGTTTTCAACTCAAAGTATATATTCTGTACATACTTGAAACACTCTGCAATCCAAGCTCTATTCCTATTCTTTATTCCTGTACAAGAAACAAAGACACAAAAACATAGATACAGAAATATATTTAGAAGAGAATGTTGTTTTTTATGCAACCATTTCAGTTCTTTAAAATGCTTATTACAAGACTAGCAAAGATGACAACGGGGTTGGTCTGTTTTATCTTCTCAGTAGATGAAGAACAATGAAGAATTTTCAGGGTCCTTAACCCCTGCCAGAAAAGCATGGACCATTCTGTATGTCTGTCCATGCTTCAAGCGTCAGAGGGCTGGGGAAATTCAGTGATAAAATAGCATTTTCAACCTGCTGAAAAGACTTCCCCCTTCCTTCAGTGTCTCAAAATGATGATAGCTCCCAAATAAGCCACAGATCAGAAAAACTTTAAGAAATTAGTGTGTTCATGCCACACCCACTAATACACCCCCTTTATTTTGTCTCACTCATGAATTCTGAATCAAGATGTTCTACAACAGGTGGAGATATCCACATTACTTAGTCTGAAATAATTGTTCTGTTTGAACACTAACACTCCTATGCCAAGCAAATCTCCATTCTGCTCATACCAGACTAAGGGTTCCCCCTTCTAAACTTTTCTTGCCAATCCCATATGATAAAAGTTGAGGAAGTTCATGATCTGCAAAACTTCTCTAGACATCATTATTCTTAATGCATTTAGAAATATAAAAAAATGAAGCCTGCTCTACTTTGTCATTTTATTAGTATACTGGTTACAAGTTATGTTTGGAATGCTATCAAATTGTTCCTTTATAAATACAGAATTTTTTTAAAACATATTTAAAAGGCTCATATATTTTTCATGATATCTCTTTATATTCTTGTGTAGGTGACTAAATTGACCACAGAACTGCTAATTTCCAAATCTTAAAAAAATTTATTCTTAACGTCATTTTTTTTTCCAGAAAATGAAACCAAAATTCATCTATCATGCCCAGACTTATTGCTGTTTTAATCTTCTAGGGAATCACAGCCTGCAAAAAAACAGGTAACAGCTTTTCCAGACCAACTTGATCAATCTTGCCTAGATCATTTTTTATTTAATTAGTTTCAGCTGTGTTTGGAACACATTTCATTACACCAAGAGGCTTTTTGTTCCTGTTTTGCACGATTTTTGCAGGGGAGTTTCCCAGCAATCATTTAATTCTCTCATCTATTATAAAAGTTTTGTCATGAGATACCTTTTCTACCACTGAGTCAGATCTCTGCTGATTACTGCATTTTCAAACCAGGACATAACTCCTTATTCTCCAAATATAGAACACCCTGCTTCTACAGACAAGCAAGACCTATTAATGCACTTACAATAGATGGGAATGCGTTTTTCCAAGAATGCTATGGAATAGTAATATCCTTGCATTATTAACATACAGTATTAAGCTTTTCCAGGCTGTAAAACTGAGAGCCATCCTCCTCCTGTATAATCTTGTTAGTCTTCAGATTCCAAACATAATTTCTGTTTCATCATTTGTCACTGTAAGAAATGACAGCCAGAGTAACTTCGCCCTTTCCAACAAATTTTTGGAAATTCTTGAGAGCCCGATTTCCTAACAACTTTAAATCAGGCAAGAGCAAGTCATTGGCCATTGGAAAAAAGCCAGAAATGGTTCTGCATATTCTGCAGTTTAGAAGAGAGAGGACGGTATGTGCTATCTGCTGGAGGGTACTCCCTGGAATCCTTTCTTATCTCAGCTGTTTAGTTTGTTTTCCCTCAGTAGATAATTAACTGATTCAGGGCCACAGTGAAAGAGGAGAGAAAGAGAGCCCGAGGGCTTTCCTCCAAATAAAACACCTGACCAGACAGAGGTCCCAAACAAGGTGCCAGCCAGGGAGCACTCATCCTACAACCCTTCTGGCCAGCTTCACCCAGATGTCACTGTGCAAATTGCCTTGATGTGGTGCATTTGATGGGTCACAGTGTCTGTCCAGCAGAGGAACTCCCCACTGAACAGTTCAGCACATGCCCAGTGCTCTTTCTGTGGCAGGTCTGCCTTTCCTCTAGTGTTTCTACCAATGCTGTATATTGGGACTCTACTTAAAAACTGGAACTGAAAGCTTTGGATGTTCTGCTTCCATGTTGGAAAGGAACCATTAGATGAACTTGGAAATAGAGTTGGACAGAAGCAAAGAACTCTGCAAAGTGTATCCATCGGGATAGAAAAGGAAACAAGAGATACCATTCCTGTTTACCAGTTGATACACAATGAATTAGCAAGAATACTTTTCCCAAACCTTTATTTTCAAGAAAGAAACTTGCATCAATTCTCTACTCTACTATATCATTTCTTCACTATATCTCCTTTGTTACAAGAATTAAAGTGAGGAACAACCATGATGAGTCATCAGCCAAGAGGGGGGAAAAAAAAGAAAAATGGCAGAGGAGGTATCACAAATATTTCCAACAGAGGTATAAAGGTAGAGACATCTGTTTCCATTTTGCTTTTTCTTATGTTTAGATTTGAAGGTTTGTGCTATTAGGACCACAAAATCCAAACTGAAACACAACTATTAAAGGAACCCTTAAAACAGTTCTGCTCTCAAAGAAAGAACTGATACAAGATAAACATTTGCAAGCAATTTATTACCAAAAAAGTAAAACTTTGATATACTGATCTGCAATCAGTGGAAGGTTTATAACAGTTCCTGGTGCATGAGGATAGCATTGCAAAGGAGATGAATTCTGACGAAGAAGGTGGTGGATGTTTTTAATTTTTTTTCCATTTAAAAAGGTCTCAGTGCAACCCAAATAATCTGCAAGTACTACATGACTCAGACTGCTATGATAAGTAGGCTTGTTTTTAAATTGTCATGAGTTTATAGAATAAGAATGTGTTTTTTGTAAATATTTCCAGTAGAAGACGTATAAAGCTAGGTTTGTTCCCATTCAAACCATATCCAGGGATTTAGATCACACATAACACAGAACTCAAACCCTGAAATTTATTCTTCTCCTTCACTTCAAAATACAGTGATTTGTCAGACATTTCACAAAAGACTTCTTTCCATTTTTCTTCTAGCATGGTGATGGATGGCTTCAGGCATGAAAAGATTTCATGCTATTGAAGATTAACTAAAGGAATTAACAATGTCAATCAAAGATGCTTATAAAACAAGTTTAAGGACCCTAAATATAAAGGCTCCTGATTTTCAAGTGTTAAGTACCTTTACAAATCCTATCAAACCTTGGTTTAAACACACAGCAATAAGTTCATTTCTTTTTCTTTTTACACAAAAAAGTAAATCTAACATACATTTATGTATTTGCACATCTTCCACTAAATTCAATCTTAAATCTACTTATAATCATGCTATGTCTATACACTTCACATCCACCTCTTTTCACTGTTAAGTGGAAGATGCAGATAATGTTTCAGGTTCCCCCTAAGTATCAGTGTTTGACCATTTATGTACTTGGTTCACTCTAGGAAAAAATTCAGGTGTGGCAAATATGCTCTTATGAACACAAAGTCCTCGAGTAAATACAGGTTTTTCTCTTGCTTAGCTTTAAGGGCATGCCCAATAAAAATCAGGAGCTCTTCATATCAAAAACCAAATTAATTCCCACTTAACCCTACAGAGAATGAAAAACAAAAGAATTCTTTCTTGCATTTAAAGAATGTTATTTTATAATTGCCCCAAAAATATTCTTCAAAACTTCTCAGAAGGATCAAACAAGCTGGGAACAAATGTCCATCCCAGTTCCATGTAAAGATCTAAAAAATCATAGAATCGTCATAGAATCATAGGTTGGAAGAGACAGACATGATCATCCAGTCCAGCTGCCCACCTGCCAATACCACAGTAACCATCAAACCACAACACCCAGATCCGGATGCCTCTTGAACATTCAAGAGATGGTAACTCCAGCAGCTGCCTGGGCAATTTATTCCAATACTTGACCACCCTAACAGTGAAATTTAATTTTTTTTTAATATCTAATCTGAATCTTCTATCTCACTTTAAGGCCATTTCCTATTTTTTCCCCCTCTCACTTCAGGGCATAGCAGAAGAGATGGGCCCCCACCTCACCACAGCCTCCTTCCAGGTAGGGCAATTAATTCACCCTTGAGCCCACTCTTCTCTAGATTAAACAAATCCAGCTCCCTCAGCTGTTCCTCATAAAACATAAGGATATTCCTTGTGTTTTCATTTGAACATTTCTTTCTACAGAATTAAAAACAGCTTAGAATTGGAAAAGGAGGGGTAGGAAGCTATTCTATGAACACTGGACACCTTCAGGTTTCCTGACTTGTCAGATTTGTAGTTTGGGCTACTTCCCAGTTGAAGCTGCTGAAGAACACATCTAGGATTTCTTTATGACACCAAGTTTTTGTCTCCCAGAAGCAGAACATTTCTTCAGGATTTCTCTCACCAATATTCTGTAAAAACAGCACTGTTGTCAGCAATCAAACACCTAGTTTCATTGAAAGTCTCCTCTTGTAGAAGGACTTTTTGGTCGAGTCCTAGTCTCACATGCACACTGACAAAAAATGAGACTGAAAAGCACAACTGGATTGAACTCATTAAAGAAATCTTCAGACGCTCATTGTATGCCTTACAGTCTGAACTGTGTTTTGTTTCCAGCAGGTAGAGCAAGCAAGGGGACTTAGTAATATCTTTATATGAAACAAAAAAATTGTATCCAACAAAATTCTAATTACGTCAGCAGGAATAGCTGAATTTAAAGAGGCTGACCTGAAGTCAGTAAATTTACACTAATAAGAGGTCATTCTTCCCTATGTTTAATTTAAATTTTAACCAATTTTAAAACTCAAAGCAGTTCCTGAAATCCTAGCATTGTTCACATACACAAAACAGAAACCTCATCATTACTCTGCATGCAAGCAAGCTCATGGAAAATATCTTCAAGTGAAAATAATGATTTTGAGTGTATCTCTGATTTTATTCCACATTGTTACAGTAGAAGCCCCATTAAATCCCACTCTAGATAACATGAGGCCCTGTGAGGAACTGCTGGTTTTCATACTCACAGCACCTTCAGTAGACACACACTAAATAATTTGTGCAACCATGGTCTTACACTGAAAATACTGCAGCAAACATATTTACATTAATGGATCAAGGGAGTGCCAACAAGCAAGCCTGCAGCAATTCTTGCACAACTCAAACTCAGTTATCATTTGTAGACATAAATGAATATTACAATGGCTGAGTAACTTGGAAGGTTCATTTTATCAAGATCTCCACAGTATTTTTTGCGTCCTGATATAAGACCCAGTCTAGACCCTGATACAGCATTAAAAACAAACTAATTTCACACTAAACGTAATAATTAGAGCAGAAGACATGCTGTAAAACTTAAAAAGTAGAATTTATGCTGATTTAGAGGTATTAATTTTTCTTTTGTTGCCAGCATTTTAAAATACATTGGCTACATTCTGAATATGCTTAATTTTGATTTGTGCTTAATTTTTTAAGCAATTCACGTGCTTTGCAGAATTTCACAGCTCTTGCCCTTCATTTTGTTCTACTAACCCTCTTCTTTCCCCTTTAACTGAATACACGGAAAATCCATGCAAGTTACTGAATTATATGTTAAAATTATTACTACGTATAGACTTAACTGCTCTATCCACCCTATTCACTACCAGCCTCTTCCAAAAGCTTGTGTCAAGCTTGGGCAATGTACCAAACACTCTCCTTTTAATTATGCTTGCTCTTGCAAAGTTGATGGGCAGATTTTCCACGTGCTATCTCTCACAGCCCTCAGGCACACATTAGTTTAGTCATTGGCTACTGTCTCCCTGATCTTCTCTAGAATTCATGTCCTAATTCTTGTCTTCAAGGGCTTCCATTAATACAGCACAGGAAGGAGTGGCCTGGCTTTCACAAACAGAACAGAAAGTCCCTTTCCATAAGTACATATAGTTCTGGTGTTTCTATTCAGTGACAGCACTTGGGGAGCCCTTACAGCCTTATGAGCACTGCTGGTCTGGACACAGAGCAAATTCACAGATGCTACTGCTCAAAGTCCATAAGTTCCTGTGCTCTTCCTGGTGACTGGCCTGCTATTCCAGGGGATATGGTCTTCATCCTTAAGACAACCTAGTTTCTTGCCGCTACATGGCATTGGAGGGGTGGAGGGAGAAGATATATTTGTTCTGTTCTAGGAAGAAGTACAAATTCCTCAGAAAACCTTGCGACCTCCATCACATCAGTGTTTGAAGCACAAGAAAGTGTGATCTTCACAACTGAAGAAATCACAAAGATACATTCATTAACAACATTCTGACATAGCCAGGTACATTTGCTCACGCATTGGTCTGTCTTCAGCTAATATAAAAGCCACATTAAAACGTGAAATTTCATTTGAAATGAATGCCTGTAAGTAGGAGTTGGTACAAAGGAGTGAGACAGCAGCATTATTTCTCAAACTGAAACACAATAACTGAGCGTTTACAAGTAGTTAAACCATAAAGAGTTTTTAGTTTAAAACACTAATTTGAGAGGCTTATTACAGTAAAAATAAAGAATTCTGGAGAAGACAATCAATACATGGAGACAAATGCATGTTCACCACATATTAAAAATCACTGTTCAAGCCCCCTGCTCATCAGATTAGACTTTGTACCTGTAAACTAGAAATAACTTTGGCTGAAGAAGTAGCTATGGGTGGTGTCCATCCTCACTCCCTAGCCTGAAAGCTGAGGAATACATAAATTATGATGAAGCTTCCTTTCCCTGAAGGTTTTGTTTAATTTTAGAAGTGTCAGGAAAATGTTAACATTACATTTTGTTGCATATTTTCCAGCAGCATGTGGTTATGCCGAGAAGGGAAATAACAGTGTTTGTCATTATAACTTCACAGCCAAGGAGGAAGAAGGGGAAAAAAAAGGAACCTAATGAAACCTGTAATTCATAGACTGCTAAATACTGTTCTCTGCTACCCAAATTAGATTTGGCTAATAGTTTAAGATGAATATAAAGTTCTTTCTCTCCTTCTCCACACTGCTAATTTATTACAAACCAGGACAAAATAGTTTTAATCCAGAGAGTCTGTATATGAAAAAATTCACTTATCAAATCGGGAAATAAAACTCTGGCAATTGAATTGTAACCTGCAAATAAATCCTCATTTACACAACTTTTAAGTTCAAAAATCCAAGTGAAAAAATCGGTAACTGAAACAGGACTTAGGAGTAAGAGATGTAGACTCAGACATTTAAATATTTACAGATTCAAAATTTCACTAAGTGGGAAAATTTTCCTATCCAGTTCAAGTGCCCCTCATTACTCTCTTGCATAATAGAAATAAATTTAAGGAGACATTTGCATGTGTATTGACTGTAAATGAAAAATCCAATAACCCTTTCTGTTTTTTCTCCCTTTGCCTAAGACATTAAGAAACACCTGTATTATTCAATTTCCTTTCAGTTTCATCAGAATAGACACTGGAGTTACTCTGAGCATTCAGTTTTGGCAAGATGTCACTTTTTGTTTCTTCCCCCAGCTACCTTAAGCCAGTGCCTTCCTTGCAAAAATCCTGTGTCTAACTTGCTAAAATATTTGGTCCTTACTTTGCTTCCTCTTATGGTCTGCATCCAATATAGGGAAATATTGCAGAAGAAACCAACATTGTGCTTGTAACATAAATTAATGCAAAGCTTTCATTTCAACACTTTCTAAAGGCAAACAGAGATAAAACTCCAATTTTGTCTGACCCATAGCAAAGCTGGTCACTCCAATGAAGAGTTCTTTATATTGAAATGGATAAGAAAAATAATATTACAGGCCAAGAAAGGGCTTATTATCTGTCATTCTGTTTTCCATCAAGATTAGTAGTAAGTCTGACTGAGTTAAATTCTGAGTCTGCATTGCCTGAGTCTGCATTGCCCATAATTTCTCCTGGATAACTGCATTACAGTCATTGGGGTTTTGCCAGAGAAAGAGCACCAGTTTTCCACAAATATGGATGTTTCTACAAAAACATGATGCCCTGAAAGAAGGCAAGTAAAATTCAAATCTAAAACAGCTTGTTCTGTTTTGGTTAGACCAAGTTGTCTGTAAAAAGCATCACTTCCATTTCCTCCCGGCTCTAGAAAGATACAGTACTGCAGTACTGGAAACTGAATCCAACACACAGCTGGCATGGCAAGAAACACTCCAAGTCAGAAAGATCTTTCCTGTCCATATCATTACATGCTTTATTTTTCTACAAACACACTTCTATATTTAGTAAATACAGTGGTGTTACTACCTTTGTGTATCAAAACACAGTATCAGACTATTCTCTGCACAATGGTCTCTTACATTTTTTTCTTTATTCTTGTTTCCTTTCTTAAGCCACCTGCCTATGCATATCTGGAACATTAGAGCAGACAGGTATTGACAACTACTACAGAAGTGTCAGAGATTCCAAATGGTACCAAAAATTTTCAGATGTAGATATTGTTGACTGCTCAGAACACCCCCAACTTCTACAAATGTTGAGATTTCAGTGCACTTGTATTTGAGAAGCACCTTCCCTTGCATGCACCTTATGCGTGTGGATGTGACTTGCACCAGGTGTGTCACTGCCCTTGGACTGTGGCACAGCCCTGGGCACCAAGGGGGAACACACCCCAAGGGAGCAGCATTTGCAGCCAGCTGGTGCTGAGAATGTCACCAGATACATTCAGCCCTGCTGCTGGGTCTCTCTCAAAGAGCTCTGCCTGGCAGGTCCCTGACCCACCAGCACAGCACCAGTGTTAGACTTTGCTGTTGAAACAGAAAATACAAGGAAACCAGTTTTGTAGGAAGGCTGGAGATTGAGGCACAAAGCCAGTATGTGAAAGTTCTTGCCAACCCTTAGGCCTTCAACATAGAACCATTAAATTGCAGCATTTATAAAATCCAAATTAATAGCTTAGGGAAATAAAGAAAACACTGTTATTAGCAAGGCCAACATCCTACAGCCTCTATTTCTTCTCAGTAAAGCAGTTGCTTAGATGCTCTGCCGAGCTTTCCACAGAATACCTCCAATGGATGCAGAAACCAAAAACATGACCTTTCTCAGGCTTTCCAGCAGAATTTTCCATGAATTTGGGTTTAGACATCACTAGGCTCATTACTGAAAAGATACTAGCCAGAAAGACGGTACAGTATTGGTATTACCATGAAACAGAAGAGCAAAAATAAGTTTTGCTTGGAGTCATATGAGGGAAGGGGAAGGGGGGGAACCAAAAGACTGAAAACCAGGACATCCTGTAATTGTAACTGGAGGATTGGGAAAAGAAAATAATTTGGAAAAGAAACTCTAATCCCATCATGATCACTCTCTTATAGAAGCCAGAGAAATTGCTTTCTGTAAAAATAAACAGAAATGAACATTTCAGTATTTACCATAAATGCCAGCATATTGAAGAAACAACTTTAATTTTGTGAAGACTGAAAGGATAAGTAGTAAGTTGGCAGGGTTGCTTAGACATTTGTGAACTCCCATAAATATTACCTACCACAAGTCTAAATCACTGCCAGCTCTGGCTTATGTTAGCCTATTTTAATACCTTACAAACTCCTCTTCCAGGGGATAACTGACCTTTGAAAGATTATCTTCTACTGTGTACAAGAGAGTGTCAAATAAATGGTTATCAGTTCTCAGAGAATTTTGCTTCTAGTCTTTTGAAGGGACCATTACCTGAAATCATGATTTATTAGGTATTTTAGAGCTTTTTACACTGATGAAATCACAACATAAAACTAAATATTGCAGAGCACTAAGTCTTGCAATTAAAACCACTGCCCAAAGAACAGATGAGCAACTATTAGATTTACCAAAGCTTTACTATGGATTATTGAGAATAATGAACTTGTGTAATGGCAGGTTCCACTTTTCAGTTAGGTTCTGCTATTTGCTAAGATGACCCATTCACACACAAAAAAATTTATATGTATTTAAATATCCCTTGCACCCTCACTAGATTTAAACAGTATGATAGAATTTGAGAATCTGAATTTTCAAACTATGTATCAGTATATCTGAACCGGATGACAAAGAAAATAAAACTCAAAACCAAAGCAAGCACACAAAGTGCATGGCTTAAGACCAGCGTGCAGGTAGCAGGGCACACAGTTTAACACATCCAGTAGCTATACTGACAGTATAAAAAGGGCCTACTGTTGTTTTATTTCCTCTAATAGAGGAAGGAAGAAACACCAACTGTAAATGAGAGAATGACTGAATCTTGGGACATTGCTTTAATTCTGTTGAGGGGGAAAAATAATAACAATAACACCAGTCATATATGAAGATCTAATTTTCTTCCTGAGGCCATATGGTAAAGTGAAAATGCAGGCTAACCTCCATTTATGTTCCCCCTTCTGCAGCAGAGGCCTGTGGCAAATGCAGGAACTACACAGCCATCATTGTATCCACTTTGATTTCTAACTGCAGGGAAGGGAGTAAAATACAGAACAAATCCACAGCTTCTCTGAAGGTCAGCTGAATCTGCCAGGTCTAATAAACACAAGACAGTCTCTCTCTCCTCTTATTTCTGAGAAACTCTTGGCTCTGTAGATGTATGCAGCCACAAGATTTGTTGGATCTTCAGATCTGCACATCTTTCCACAGTAGCACTTCTCCTTGGTCCCTTTCTGAATTCTTAAATGCCAGAGTTAAACAAGACAGGCATAGGGGTAGCATAATGCTCTTTTGTTTGTCAGGGAAAATATTCCTTCAGGTTTATTGAGTGGTTTTGTTGTTTCCAGTTGAAGGGAAGGGTAAAATTGGTCCCACCCCAGAATCAGATGGCCATGGCTTAAAATTTCAATTTGAAATTGCAATGAGCATTGAAAGTAGTACAGTAATAAAAAGGTTCTATAAACTATTATTTACTCTGAAGCAACCCCAGAATGGAGGAAAAGAAGAAATAAAAGAAAAATCAGCCACTCAGTATTATCTAATATTACAAGTTGACTATCCCAATTTACAATTTCACTGTTAAGATAGGATTTTGATTTCCCATATCCTGCAAGGACAACAGTGTAGGCATCGCCTCATATTTCTATAGAGTCCTAATGAAATGAGTTTCAGATTGCCTGAATTTAGATACGAGACATGTGGCTTTATTAAGATTTTAAAACAAATAGCCTAAAATAGTCTAAATAGTCTACTTTAAAGTACAGGTCCAAACAAATCCCAGAGCAATTCACTCTAAATACACACTTCCTGCTTTCATACTTATACAACTGAAGTAACAGAGTGCTCCGTTTTCTCATTTAGAAGCTGAGTCTTTGCCATAAAGATGCTTTCCTGTTGGTAACCAGGATCTTCCAGATGGAAGCAGTTGTCCAAGAACAATTTAAAAACCTGTTTCTAGAATAAGTATTATTTTTGTTATTCCTTACACTGCAACATTTACATACAAATGCGGGCTGTAGCATAACAAAACTGAAAGATTTTTGAACTGTAATAAGAAAGAAAAAATCATTAAAGCAAATACTGTGTTTTATTCTTCCTCTGTTCCTACCGAAAGGAGTTTAATATGCTAAATACCTGACTCAAAAGAAAGATCCCTTTGCTTTTGGTCCCCTCCCTATCACCAAGAAGGGAATATAATGTCTTTATTTTGAAGAGATGCTATAAGCAAAATCTGCAAAATATTTGTGGGAGGTTACAGCAGAGACCCAGGACAGCCAACAAACAGAAAATGTCTGCAGATAAGAAGGACCACAGGAAAAAAGCTTGACCTACAGCTTTAGCTGAAAGTTAACACTTGAAGATCGATCCTTTCCACGTGGTTATCATTTGTCCTATTTGAAAAATGAAACAGTCCTATAGTTCATCTTTAATTGAGGGGGAAACAATTTCTGCAGTCCCAGAGTCTAACCAGACCCTTCCATCAGTGATTACTACAGTTTTCTTGCTGCTGATGAAACAAGATAATTTCTTTGATTCCATCAAACCTGAGTGGAATATAGATTTTTTAAAAAACCTTTAAGATTTCCTCATTCTGTAATTAAAAACTATCACTGATTCATATAATATATTACATCACAACTTCATGCTGTTCCACTAAGCAGTAATCCTGGAAAGTGAAAGTCTCAGCTGGACTGGATACTGTAACACCCACTCGAAAAAGGTACAGCAATGTCTCCTCAGCTTTCCAGCCTTTCCCTCCACACACAAAAAAGAAGCTGCACACCTTTCCATGTGTTGGAACACCTTCCCACACCCCAACAGCTCCCTCCTCAGCAGCACCCCTCTGTCTCAAGGGTCATTTCTTCTCCAGAGGCAGGAGACAGCCTGATCCCAGAGATGACCTTTCCCTTTAGCTCAGCAGGCCGACACTTCCCATGCACATCCAGGCACTCGGTGTCGTGCACCCCAAAGCTTGGCTGCTCTTACCAGCTCTACCAACTCAGCTAGGGAGGCATAACCTCTGCCCACAAACCTTGTCTTTCCTCCTCATGAATTAAACACTTTTTGCCAAAAACTCTTCAGTTTTTCCAAAACTTTTTTTTTTTGTTAAATTAATTAAATTGGTAATTTTTTTCCAAAACATGGAGTAGCCCTATAGTAGCCACTGTGGGGAAAATTAATTCTACCCCAGCCAAAACCAGCACACAAATACACAACAGAAAAAATCCCAGAATGCAATAATTTACTTTTTCTGGAAAGATAAAACACATTTAGAGTTTTGTGAAGCTTGTTTGTCCAATTTCAACATGTTAATCATATTTAAAGTTACCAGCCCAGTTCCCTGTTTTAGCAGATATAAAGCTCTCTCCTTTTTCCAAACACTGCAGAGAGTTTTCCTAGCAGGCTATGCAAAGTCTTATTTAGAAGAAATGCTGGCTGTACGGGTCAGGAAATAATTTCTTTAGGCAAGTACCAATGTACAGCAGAACTGAGATGCTTTGAAAGCCTGTCAGCCAGTCGACTTTGCCCCACTTAGAAAACAAAAGCAATTCTTTAGAAAGCACATTCTTAAAGATGTCAATCCTTTAAAAAGAAACAATTCCTAAATTATCTGCACTATAAAAGCAAGCTGAGCCTAAAGGAGTATTTCTGAATGGTTTACATAGCTATTTGAACAGGTTGCTTCTAAAATGTACACAATATGCAAATAACTATCACAGAGTTGTAACATATGAAAAAAATTTATTCTGCTTTCTTGAACATGTAAGTGAGCAATGCTTACTTCGTATTTAGGAAACATAGACAAGAATGACAAAAAATCAACTAAGAAATAGAGTGTTTGGCAAACAAAGATCCAATTTTTTACCTAAAAAACTGCAAGCTTATTTGCTATTAGAAAGCCCACCAAAACCACAAATTAATTAATTACGAGTTTTAAGGAGGAAACTGATGGGATCTCCTGACCTACTAACAGTACATAACACCTGAATCCTGAGTGTTCCACACAGAAATCATGTTCCACATTCAGTTACACACCCAGAACTTTCATCATGGTAGGTAACCTCTAAATCACTTGGAGCAGTCCCTGATTGCTACATCAGCCACATTAACTTCAACATATCCACACATACATTTATTTACAAAGTATTGCTCAGTATCTCAAAGATAAACAAGATCATTTTAGCTGTTCATAATATACTCTGCAAGAATAAAGTCAGAAAATCCAGTATCTCCTTAAAACATGAAAATACAATCATTCAGTACTGAAAAAGCAGAGGTAAGAAGATATTACAGATGAAGATGACTATTTTCATCTTTAAACTTTTATCTCAAATTCAGGATACACTTTATAGCATTACTGAAGTGACACCAAAAATAAATGCACCATTAAAGCTACTCTTGTTGTGGTGCAACCACAGACCATCTTCTAAGGATGTGACTGGAATGAGGAACCCTCTAGTTTCAAAACATCAGCTCCCATGATGCTGATGTTCCTGAAATTCTCCTGTAAAACTGAGATTTGCATATACTTAATTTCTTACAGAATACTAAACTAGTCACATCCAGACAGCATCTAGCAGAGAAACCATTCATCTTGGCAAACTACTCTAGTACCTGCAGTATTCTCATTTGACTAAAAAAAACCCACCAAAAACAGAATAAGTCAAAATTTCCATTATGGTTCACTTGTATGACAAAAGGCAGAACAGTATTGGAGTATAATCCAAATTAATCAGTCTGAACTTTTGCTTATGTGTAATATTACTTTTTTTCTACAGAGGAAGAAAAGGAGAGAGAGTCTGAAGGTTCCTTAATTTACTCTGGAGCCAAACTCTGAAGCAGCTGCATAAAGCTTCCCAAAGAGACCACTAACTTCATTGATATCCATAGCCTTGTTTCCACCCAACAAACTGCAAGTTTAGATGGTAAGAGGAGAAAGTTTTTTAATCTCTTTCTGAAGGGCTGCAATGGGTGACCTAGTTTCTATTTATTACAGCTTTGTGTTTGTGTGATTCCATTTACATCAGTGCTAGCTGGTTGTAGTGCAGCACCCAAACCGCATCTTGTGCCAAACCTAAGAACAGCATTATATTCTCCCTAAGAGAATGCACACACAAAACAAATCTCTTATGCATTTTAGGATTATGTACTGAATAGTACATCACAGAGAGATAACTGTCTGGAAGTAGAAGGTTTTTTTTCTGAAGAGGCCTCTGTACACAGCCCTTTTCTTTTGTAGCAGGAAGAGCTTACATTTCCTGCACAGTCTCCCTGGAACTCTGATGAATCAAGAGTGATGGTGGGAGAGGTGGGAAGAACCCCTCCAACCAACCAGACTGAATGAACATTCAAACACACACTTGGTATACAAAGCAATATTCTTAACTGAGTAATCACAAACAGAAATTAACTATTGCATCTGAACCTTTGAGCACAGTCAGAGTTGATAACTTCTAACAAAGGTATTTTCACTTGTATGTCTGCTTAGGATGGACTCTAGTATCAGGCTGCATGGTGTTTAAAAGGTATAGTACAAAAAGCATTAGGAAAGTCAGCATTTTTTTTCTAAATAAAGAATAGGAGTGTGTTGTACATTTAAGGACTATATGCAGGAAGTAATTTACAAGCTCCCCCGTCATGGTTCCACTTTGAACTCTTAACACCTTTAAGAGATTTGCTAATATTTTTAAAAAGAAGAACATTTTTATCAAACAGCCTTCCTCTGTCTCAAAGCAGTTACTTAGAGTTAACAGATGAGATTCAGGTGGACTCGCATTGGTTTTTTTGTATATTTTGTTATGGAGCACAGAGGTATTTTCCATATGAAACTCACGAGTCTGAAACAATACCCAATTATCATAATCTACCAAGACCTGTATTTCAAAACATTTTAGAAGTGGGTTTGGATTGCTACTCAGCCAGCAGTCTCCAACCAGCCCAAGTAGTCAGGAGTTGCAAAACCACTGACAGAAAAATTAAGTTACAGAGTGCAATGCTGCCATCTGCTGAAAGTTGCCTTAGTGGTCTAATTGAGTTGCAGGCTTTTGAGCATTCAGAGCAGTTACTTACACATGTTTAATCTGAGACATTTGAGGATGAGTAATCATTATTTTTGGATTTATGCCTATAGATACAAGATCAAATGTATTCAAGTACAGAATCTGTATTTCCCTCGAACACCCAACTCTTGTTAATAATTACTGTTTCAATTGTCGCCTGCAGAGCTGCACCAAAGCCTTGCAGAAGGTTCTCCATCCACAGCAGTCTCCAAAAGTAATGTTTCATGCCTAGTCACAAATCTGGAACAGGACATCCAAGCTTGCAGCTTCCCCCGGCTATGCACAAGGTAAATTTGCATATCAGGGCGGACACCCTTCCCTCCAGCAGATTGGGCAGGTGTTCCAGGACTGCACTCAAAGGTGGCTGACTTTTTAGGAAATTCTAAGTCCACATTTTCCCTTGCTTTTTTATTTCTCCATAAAATAAAAAATGTCATGGAATAAAAAAATTCTCTTTTCCAAGTGATGGATACCGTCTTGCTATAACTGCACAAATTCATCTCATTTGCCAAGAGACAAGATTTTTCAGCTGTGGGCCACACCAAAGTTTTTCACATAGAAAAAGTCACTAAAGAGAAAAAACAAACAAACAAAAAAAAAAAAAAAAAAAAAAACCAAAAAGAATTGGTATGAAAGTATCACAATGTCATTTTCACTGTGACCTATATTAACCATAGAAACTAAATTTAGGTAGGTGTTCAGAGCTCTCCCATGGCCCAGGTTGCCATGCACAACCGCTACCTATGAAGCAGTCTGACATTCATGCTCTGTGCTCTGCTGTTTGATTAGCACATCTCAGATAAATGAGACAAAGAGTTGCACCAGGATAAACTCTTCAAAGTGCATGCCAGAAATTTTGGTTCCATTTCACCACTATAAATCTGAAATAACTCTGCTTAGCTGAGTGGACATGGTCCTCAATTTCTCCCAGTGTAAATAAATCAAGTGTGCGAGCCACTGCACTGTGTTCAGTCACCCATGGATTTACCAGATACAGATGCTTAACAGTACAAGCCTGATTTGTCCATGCCTTGCACTGAAGCAAGAACAGAATTATAACATATCACTATTCAATGACAATAGTAGTTGATAATCACTTTGAACAGATTGTGAGCAACATAATGGTGAACACTGTAGAGAAGAAATAGGTCTCTTCTGTGTACAGGAGGACAAACAAACTCATCAAATGATAAATGCTACACAGCCTCTCTTTGTTACTATCTCTCATTTCTCCAAAACATTCACTGGGAAAATTCAAGCCTCAATCATACCATCTAATTTGGTGCAGCTCCACAGTAGTTATAATGGATTCATAGTGCATCACTTACATTGATAAAAGGAAATCATCAGGAGATTCCAGAAGCATTTTACCGGACTTAATTCCAAGCATAAACTTGTAAGTGCTCCATTGATGTCTGTCAGTTTGATTATGGTATAAATCACACACCAAGGAATACTTTCAGCCACATATTTCAAGACCGTTTTAGTTCTAGCAGTAGCACTAAGAAGAGGCAAAAAAGCCTTTGCTCAGAGATTTAAACATTTATCCTTAGCTTCATTTTCTTACAAGATGAAGAAAGTGAAATTTTAAGAAAAAAATGTCAGTCAAAAAGATGAGATGTAGTAAGCTGGCATTTTACACTTTAGTGGATAACTTGTGAATGTTTACATTGTTTTACACAGACACAAAATGAGAAGAGCTTATCAGTAAAACAAGACACAAAAACAGCACGCGTGGGAAACAGTCACAGGGACGCTGAGCTACAGCAAAGACTCATTTAGTCAGAGCAGCTCATAAATACCCACTCAGTAAAGAATGAGCAAGAAGCATTTTTGCCACATCAATACTCATGTTTACAATTCCAAGCCTAAAAACAGTAAAGTCAGTAGATTTGATTACACAAGAGGCAGAAACAGCACTTTTTGTGCACAGTGAAATGGGCAACATGAGCTCAAAGCTGCAGCCACCAATACTACAAGACAAAGGTTTGTAGGTCTGAAGTCACCTTAAGGTTTCCTGCAAACCACCACCACAGTTAGACTGATGCATGGTAACTTGAACTGACCACCAGCTAGGACTTCATAGACCACTGGTGTGGTCCATGAGCATCAAGAAAATATCTGCAGAATCAAATGATCACGAGATCCAAGCACAGGATGAACGGCACACAATGAATGGGAACACAGAAAGGCAGGGCCAAGTTCTCCTATGATTTCAATGGATGCAGTTCTACTAACAGTGGTATTTTATTTTTTTAAACCTCCCACAGAAGCCAAGACAGATGGCCAAATGCTGCTACTACTAATGCTGCTAATATCCCTGCAGGATTATTTATTGAGTGAGACAGCTAAGACCAGCACTTTCATAGTTAGTAATAACTACCAGTTTTTTCCCCACTTTGTCTGTATCAGTTACAATTTTCTTTCAGGATATGACTTCTTAGTCTCCAATGCCTATTGTTCACATCTTCTGAGATTACGACTTAGCCAAGGCAAGTACAATTGAATTTAGCTGTGTTGTTCTTATTTCAACTGTATCCAAGCCACAATTGTTATTGGAAACTTCTGGTCTAAGTTGCTTTCTGAACTGACCCTTAAACCCCAATTTCTGATATTGTCCAGTGGTCATTTAATGGAATAAGTTACAGGAATTTTCACCCCATTATCCCATGGATGAGCTTCCTCAGAAAACAAACAACTTAATTAGTAGAAATATTCTATATAAAAATTAAATTGTGTGTTTCAAACCAGCATTCACTGGAAACATCAAGGAACTGCAGCTTTCCAGTCATAAGACTATACAAGGAAGTGAACTTGAAGCAACAGCTCACCATGGGTCACATCTCGTGAGTGCTGCTAGTTGTTTTCTTTAGCTCCTGGCTCTACAGGTCACACACCAGTACTACCCCATCTCAGATCTGAAAAGCCTGGTGTACAACAAGCCAAGGTAATCTATGGTCTAAGAACAATTAAAAAGATGTCCAAGCAAAGAATTTACTGTGCTAATAGTTAATTCTATTTGTCTTCATTTGCATCTCACTTGTGGAAGGGACCTGGTACTCCTCATTCCAAATGAAGCAAATAGAAGCCAAATCACTCTGCCACAGTGCCAGCCAAACACATCTGTTAAGACTACTTTGGCTACTCTTGTTTATTTACCAGAAGGTTAAAATGTTATCAAATGTCACATAGGAATATTGCTTGAGTGACTCTACATTTCGAGTAGGAACCAAGCACTGCTTTATATCAGTGGCCAAACCTATTTAAATAATAAATAAAAAGCAAAAGGAAAGCTCAGAAAAACAATTTAGCACAAAGTCATCTTCTTCCAGTGCACGATGACACTACCAATGACAAAAAAAAAAATCTTTTAGAAGTCAAGTCACAGACATTTATTAGATGAAGGACTGAAGGAGCATTGTGCCCATTACCTTCTCCCACCCAGCAGCCATGGAACAGAAAGTCCTCTTCAAAATGACAGCTGCCAAATGCAGCAGCCTCACACGACTCACTGCTCAGTGCACGCAAATACATACAAAGGAGATCATTCTGCCCCTCTCACTTCAGGTGTCATCCAGGAAGAACATTTCCACAGTTTTAACAGTGACCATTCCAAACTGCTGGTGTTCTTCCCAGCAATTGTATTTTGCGGTTGTATTTCCATTTCCTTTACCATGTATGCATAAGCAGGCCTCTTTTTGGTCTGAATTATTTACCCTATAATTTGTGCTTCTGTTTTCAACTAGTATTTACTGGTGAATCATGCCAAAAATCACACATACTGAATATTGCAGTGGGTCATACTTTAAAGCCCCATAAATTTCCTGGTTTCCTTGCAGCCAGACATAAGCTTCCCATTACTCTGGGCCAAACTTTATCCTCTTGTGGAACATGAAGCAAATTCACAGAACTCAGTGAAAATGCACCCAACTCTACTATACATTAATACTACATTTAAAAAACAGGCACTTCAGTCTTGATTCATTGACAGGTTGGCTTCCACTTTTGGAAGCATTCAGAGGACAGAGGTTATTCCTGCAAGAACACTTCAAATACATTTGTAATAAGAGGTCTGTTTGCTAGATATCCTTTACAACACCCAGATGCTTAGAATCAGGCAGACAAACACCAACATCAGGCAGGCATCCCCAAACAGCTCTAAAAATTTGTCTAAGTGTAACAAGAATTCTGTCAAAGGGCTATAGTTATTAGGAACCCACAGACAATCACTCTATTTTTCTATTAAAGATATTTGCCCTCAAACACAAAGAAACACAATAGCACTCCCAGTACCCACAATGAAGCAAAAGTCTCCAATTCCAGAAAAAAAAAAAGTATTTTCAAAGATACTATGTGTTAAGAAGTTGAGAAATAGTAGCATAACCAAGCATTTCCTTTATCATAATAAAAAGCAGTATTTTTCTGGCTAGGTTACAGTGGCTCAGGGCCACTGAGCTGGCCCAAGCTGCAACCACCTACAGCCACCTGAGCAACCCCAGCAAGTGCAGCACTTCCTGCCACTCACCAGGGATTTACAGGAGCACAGTCACAGCTGTACTGAGACAAAGAAACAGGTGTGGGACCTCCTGTCGCAGTGGAAACCCCTTGACTGAAGTGGGATATGAGCTGAACCCTTCAGGAGAGTTGGGAGCATGGGGAAATGCAGGTGGAGAGGGAAGTATCTGAAGAGATGTTTCTCACCTCCCCTAAACCAGTGCCAGCTTCAAGGCAACCCCTTAGCTTTTGAGGTTGAGTCCCTCCCGTGAGGAGGAAGGTGGAGCAGAAGCAAGGTCAGGAGAGAGAAAGAGAGTGAGAGAGAGAGGGGCAGAGTGGCCCACAGCATGAAAGAGATCAACTTCCCAAACCTGGATCCAGGCACTTAATACAGACACCCTCAAAAGCACCTCCAAATACAGCATCATTTTCCTACAAAATTCCCCTAAGCCCTAAGAGAGATATATTTTCATTTCCAAGTGACACAACAATGTGTTAAAAAAAAAAAAAAAAAAAAAAAAAGTGAGGCAGCTCACTGACACAGCTACATAAACTTGCATTGTTAACAGCTTTTCAATATTAAATGGCTTTTAAACGTGCTGGAACAAGTATGATGTGTCTTTCCTTAAAGACAGATGTATATCCTTCTTTACACAGCATATAATTGGTGCCTAAAATTAAGACGTATAGTTCATCAATTGTCATCCCCATCTCAGTGGGTAGGATAAATGGAAAAATGAATGCAAGCAGTGAAGTCAACTGACTCTGAGACCTCACAACTGATTTTGAACACTTGTGTTTACTGACAGCTTCTCTTCACAAAACTGGTAAACAATCTAAGTTACACCATGCAGCCACATGACTTCCAGCACGATTGCCTCTTAAAATTTTTCCACCATTTTTTGAAAAGATGGGTTTTAAAATTATTGCTTTATCTTCTTCCACAATCTTCCTATGTATATTTTACTATATATATATAGTTAAATTCCCAGAAATATTTCTTCACACTGCCATAAATCTGCTGCCCCAAGTACAAAGATCTCTGAACTAAAGCAGCCTGTACAGGCTCAAATGCCTACTTCAAGGGAGCATCCCTTTCCCCAAAATTTGTAGTTACAGACTCTGACTACCCCCTTCCATTTCAGCCACTTCCCCAGCTTGTTCTTCCTCTGGGTTTGGTTTCGTTTGTTTTGCTGTATTTTGAGACTTCTCCAAGGTTTCAAATATTTAGGCTGCACCAAAACTATTTGAAGAAACCAAGAGTCTTTTTCCACCTTAAAAGCAGAGCCTAACACAGCAAACTCAGCATAAGCAAGAAAATTAAATGGGCACAAAATCCATGACTGATTGTCCATTTCCTTCCTTTTCCAAACCAGAGAGTTGAGCTCTCTAACCCTCCCAACACCAGCTTCAAACCCTAGAGGGACCAAGGGGTCTCTTATATTGCCACACTAAAGTAACCACTCAAAACACACAGAGAAGAAAAACCTGCCTCTTGAGTTCTCTGTTTGCTCAAGCAACACGGACAGGCCAATTTGCTTTCTACAGCAACTCCATCTTAGCTTGGCCTGACTAACTAACACTTACTCATTTGTTTTTCACTGCCCTAGGCAGCACACTCATGTAGTTAATAGCTACACAGGAGGATTTTTTAAAAATTCCTTTTTAAGAGCTTCCTTACCTATGTTCTTCTATCTGACACCCTCCTGTTTTCTCCTTCTTTGTGCCCATACCCTTTCTCTCTTATTCTTGTTCCCTCCTTGTAGCATCCCCTTCACTAGTTTCAGAGAGCAATGCATTAAGTCTTTCTCTCTGTGAGCTTGCTTTTCTACTCCACTTACAAGTTCTTCTCACTTCTCCGCCAGCATCAGCTCCACTGTCCCTCTCATCTTTCAGCCCTTCTCTTCCCCAAGGAGGCTTCCACATGGACTTTTTTTTCTTTTCTTTTCTCACCACCCTTACCTTATTTTTCCTCCACGAAAGCAGAGTATTTCTATTTGGTTTAAGAGTTCTTACACAAAGTTTCCAAGCACCTACACTTTATTCCTCTCCTCCCAGCTACCCTAGTAGTAGCTAGTTCCTAGTTCAATACCTTCACAGCCTCCCCTCCACAGTGGGCGGCAGCCACCTGGACTTCAGGCAGCCCTGCATGAAAAGCAAAAAAATTGTTAAAGAGAATCTAAGTCAGGCCTGCTACACTGGAACTTTGACACAGGACTGAATTCAGAGACTTAAAAATACAAGATACACCCCATTCACCTCTGTTACTCCAAACACAACAATAGACTTTAATTTCAGAGAGTTCCTCAAGATGCTACATACAAAGGACAAAGGTGGTGGTGGAACCCAAAACAAAACCAAAATGCATCTATACCTCCTGAGGACGCTGTTTTCTAAGCAACCTTTGAAATTTCGGCCTATTGTTCTCTACAGTGCGCAACAGAGCATTCAGCAAGTGGTTTCTATTTTTAGGACGTCCTGGAATGTTTTGCTTTCGTCTTTCTCACTCTGCGGGACCACAGTGCCATCTATTGGGAAAAACTATAAAGAGCAGACACTGGCTGTTTACTATTTGCAAAGACTCCCAAGTATTTATTACTTTGATTTCATAACAATTAGGTAGGCCAAGTCCTTACCATAGGCTTTTAAAGGTATTTGTTAGGATATGCAAACCTCAATATTATGGAAAATTCCAGACTTTTATATTTAAACTAACTTAAGCAAACACTTCAGAACCTATCACAACTATAGTAACATGCCAGAGACAAGAGTTGCCACTCTTAGAAATAAACACCAGGAAGGTCTACCCTGCATAAGCCTTTATTTCTTAATCCTACATTTGCCACTGCAATGGGGCTCCCTGTTTGAGCAAGATCGTACAGGGATAAACACAAACCCTGTGCCCTAACCTGATCATTAATCCTCTAAGATCAGGCAAGAGATCCATCTTTGAAAACTCTCCTTCCATCCACAAGCAGCACACATCAAGAGCTTTTCTACATCTATAATCAGGCCCTCTTTCTTTCTACAGTCACTGGGAACTCAGAGCAGCCAGAATAAGCCTGTAGAGCACTCATTGTCCATACTCAACATTAAACCAAGAGCAAGACAAATTTTAAGAGGGACCTTTTTAAAAAGGATTCCGGAAGAATTCCAGAGGAGTTTGGGAGATCCAGGCCTGCAGGCACGCCACCCACACCAGGCAATTAAACAGAGAAACAGAGAGGCAGAGGCTAAAAAAGGCAGGCCCCTAGAGAAGCCAGGCAGTATGGAAGACTCACCATGGGGAAGTCTTTCTTCCTGAACACACTTCCAGGAGCATCCAGGGCCCATGACAGCCCCTTAGTAGGTGAGAGGAGGCTGAGACCAGGACTCCCCTGGCTACCACCTCAAGGGCACTGATGAACACTGGTCAGGGGCTCAAGAAAGGAGCACAAGCTCTGGCACCTGGCTTTCAAAAGGAAAACGAGACACAGGTGAACCATGTTACTGCTTGGGGACGAGGAGGAAGAGGGAAGGTGCGATTTCCTCTCCCCTGATCACCGTGCAGCTGGCACTTTGCATCCCTCACACACAGGTGTTTTCCAAATATATCATGTGGCTACACTGAAGATTTAGAAAATAAGCTAGTGCTAACATGCAGATGTTGGGAACTCTCCCATGATGGTGAGAAGGTGTCTTTATGCCCACATGTACTGATATATGTAACTACATACACGTTTTTATGCATAAGCTGCTGCCAAGTAGTCTTAGAGCATTAATCACTAAATCAGGATCAAAATGCCTAATAATAAAAACAACTTAGCGTAATAAAAATATACTTTCTTCTCATAAGCCTGTAAGACACCTAATTTTGAGCAAAAAGTTGCAAATACAAGGAACAGGCCGGGACCCTCCTCATTTCACCTCGTGAGAGCTGCTGCTGCCAATGCTGGAGCCCAGCTCAGCACCACACAAGAAGAAGCTCCTCACACACCCTGGAGAAACCCTTCCCAGGTCCAACTCACATCCCTTCCCAGGGACAAACAGCTCACTGCCTCTGCCTCCCCACAGCAGCTCCTGGGGAAGGGAATGCGGCGGAATCACTGAGCTCACCCCAGCATGGCACCCTTCCCACCCGGGATGTGCGTGGCCTCCCCGGCACCAGCCCCACTGCAGCACTGCCATGGGCTGGGCAGGAAGGGACCCCCATATCCAGCAACACCAGGGCTCACCACTTTATGTCGTAAACAGCCATTGGATAAACAACATGCTCGTTGTCCTGGGATTCCAGTAAATCCATGTAAATTGTCCTGATTTCGCATGATTTTCAGTGTAAAATGCCCATCTTGGAATATGCTGCCCTTCAGGTGTCAGGGCCCATCAACAAGAGCAGAAATGCAAACAGGTGTTGCCTCATGAAAATATTGTTTCTTTTAACTTTTTTTCCAGAGTAAAGAATCAGTAAAAGCCGAGGTAAAGACTATGGGGATGAAGGAGACCTTGTGGAGAAGGTCACAGCACCATATGTTCCCACTGCATGTCCTGGCTGCTCTCTGGCACCATGGAGGCATGTCACGAAACAACGAACAAAACACCTGCTTCATGCACCCTGAACGCGGCAAAAATTGTGGCCCAGCAGGCCAGAGCAAGACCCCAAATGTCAAATTAGCAGATCCTCCTTGGCAGGAGGGTGCAGGAGCTGCTGCCTGTTCCTAGAGACCCACTGTGGAAGAGGGAAAGGAAATAGCGCTGTCCCCACCCAGTTTCTTAAGAGGTCTCTGTCCAAGGAGTGGAGTCACTCTCCCTTTTGAATGATTTGTGGTTTGGGTTCTTTTTCCCCAGTTATACAAAAACAGTGTTTTCATTTTTTAGTAGTCCACGATATGGGATAGGAGGCACCGATAACCTAGAACAAGTATTCTCACTACTTGTGTAAATACTCCTCTGTAGAGTCTCTACTCCTCAGCACTGGGATATGGATATCCTGGCACAGAGAACATGAAACTCACGGCAAGCAAAAGATTAATTTTATTCATCCTTTGATACATTACAGATGTCTCTTGTTCACTTACACTTCCTTACCTGCTTCAGGGATTACCAAACGATCATTGAAAGCAGTGAAATTAATGTGAAATTCCAAGGGGACAAAGTAAGCAAAAGACAAAAGGCATAATTAAAAGCCTTAAAGTGGCACTTCAGGGAGTTAATACCTGCAGTACAGGGATAATATGGGCAATAGAGACACCTCTGGCTGCAGGATCTTGAGAGCCTCTTTGAACTTTTTGGTATAAACTGCACTGTGAAAGCAGCGTTAGCCTAGACGGGAGTTCCCAACATCTGTGCCTAAACATCCGGGAAGTGTCCTGCAGCCTTCTCCATTAGGGAGCTGCCCTTTTCCCATGGCCCTGCTGCCTTTCTTAAGTGGCGAAATCAGAAATTATTTGAAATATTTTCCTTCCTGCTACAGTGCGTGCATTTGTTAACCATTATGCAGGCCATGAGCAGTTACACAGACTGTCACCACCAAAGGAGGCAAAATGGAGCAATGTTGTCACCGCTGAGTTGCAGCAATCGCACCAGTCGAGCGGATACTTATGAAACAAGGTGTAAAATAACCTTTATTTCCTGCAAGCTCTCACTCACAAGCAGCGCTGAGGAGGAACACGTTTGCGACAGTTCCTGAATCCTGCCCCCCTCAGCGGGGACAAGTCCCTGTGGGCACATACACGACACTGAGGCACCGGCGGCTCCGGGTGCGCCCCGCAGCAGCCACTTCCCCGGGCCCTCTCCACGCTAACGCCGCCAAGGCTGCACAATTTTCCCCGCACTTTTGTCTTCCTCCCTCCGGAGCGCCGGCAAGTCCCAAAAAAAGCCCCGTTCTCTCTCCCAAAAAGCTGCGTGCTCCAGGTGAGGCTCGAACTCACAACCTCGGCATTGCTCGGCTTTGTACTGCTGTATAAGTACCGCGCGCTAACCGATTGCGCCACTGGAGCCCTGACACCAACTCGTCCCGAACGGTTTATCAAGGGCTGGCCCGGCCCCGGCGGGGGAAGGGCGGCAGACTTCGCCTGCACCCTG
>VWZU01010561.1:588996-673715 GCA_013397095.1 Sterrhoptilus dennistouni | reverse complement strand
GGGACCGAGCCCCCTGACGGCCTTCGGTAAATGGCATTGGGCGCTGGGTCAGCGGAGCTCAGCCTCACGCTCAGGGCAGCCGTGGGTGATGGTGCACCCTCGGTCATGCCCAGGACCAGGCCGCAGAGAAAAGTAACCAGTTACTGCCAGGGAGCTAAATGTTGTTATCTGTAGTATCTCCACTGTGTCTGACACGAGGGATGCCTGGCGTTCTCGAAACAAGTGTTTGTTCAACGCTTCGTGTGCATTATTGAAGTATACATCCAACGTGGATTTATTCTGCAGTCAGAGCTATCCAACCTTATGAGGCGAAAAGATGATAAACATAATCGTCATCAGCAGATATTTAAACCCAAGTGTGATTCCACTGCCTCTCTTCCCCCATGATTCCCGTGGTAAATGAGCCGACGCTTTTTAAACAGAGAGGAGGTGCTTCTCACTTGCCAAGAAAGTTTTCTTCCTTTGATATTATTACAGTGGGCATTACCTAAAATATATTTCAGTGGTATGCACCACTGACAGGTGAAGCAGCATGCAATTGCTGTGTGTGATCCTTGATGAAGGTGTCTGGCGTGGAGAACTGACAGTTCATTCCTTGAGAGAAGTTTTCCATCATCACATAGGTATACCTATGGCATAGCAGAAAATGGCGGCAGTCTTCATTACCCTTAACATCATTATGGTAACAGTCTAAGATTGCTGTGGGGGGAAAAAAAAAATACTATGGAGAGTGTAGTTTAAAAAGTATATGACCCAGTATCCATATTTAGCTTGTATTTTTTTATAAACATACCTTTCTTGCTGAGCACAAGCTTGTAAGTTTAAGTCTCTGTTTGGTCTGGTGATTGAGGAAAGTAGAAAAATAAGATAAGTGTTGTTTGAAATAAAGTTTTTTCCAGTAACCTTTTCTTCCTGTACTCTCAATGCAAATAATGAATTATTTTCATGTAGCAGTTTTGTGCTTCAGTACTCTTGCACATCTTTGGCAACAAAAGGTTACACATTGAGTCCTTACGTTTGTATAAAAGGAAGGATCAGGGCCAGAAGGGAGAACAGAAACCCCAGGTGCTGGAACAGGCTTTGATGGATGTGAAGAGCCATCGTGAAACAGACTAGCAAGTAAAATCCAGGCCCCAATCAGTTCCTGAGGTGTAGGAGATGAACTTATTTACTTGGGTGTCACAGAGACTGCAACACTGGTTTTTTTCTTTGCCTCTTCAATACACTTCATGGAAATAGAGTTTCATAGCCTTTCATACAATGCATTTATCTGCATTTCTTAGCCTCACTATTATATGCACGAAGTGGCAATTAACTCCATTTTTCAAAACCTACTGGTTTTCAGAATGTTGCAGAAAATGTTACCCTGTGATAATAGCCTCAGCCTTATATAAATGGTGAATTTTGTAAGCGAGCTTTGTTTCCTCCTTGAGTAGGTTTAACTGTCAGGTTTTCATCCCTCATACCGGCCACAAAATGGATTTATGAGCCTGCAACTGAGAAAGTTTTTTCTACAGGTAATAGTACCTTGTATTCTGCCTGGTGGGGAAAAGTGGAGACTAGGGATTAGAGCAGTGGTTGTGGACAAGACCCCTGCAGTTAAAACTAGTACTTTAGTACCATGATGAACAAGGATTGGCTCAATCAATTCCAGAATCTGTGTTTTTCCCTACTGTGACTCTGGAGATTCTCTTGGATTTCATGCCCAGTAAATGGAGTCCTGCTCTGCAATACAAGTAACTAATGATGAGGCAGAGCTTTACAAAACCACGATCATTAACTGGAGTGTCTACACTTCTCCATTCCTGCCCATCTGGGTCATAATCTCCTAAGTTAAAGTGCATTTTAAATAGAAGCTGTTTTTCCTTCACAGCTAAGTACAGAACAGCCAGCAGCCTACAGAACAAAAAGTACCAGAAATGTACCTGCCTGTAAGTTCAAAAACAGGCCTTTGCTGTGTGGTGGTGTCTCACCACGGCTGTTCTGTTGGTAGAAATTCCATGTGCTAAATAAATGATCTGGTGGTGGTGTTTTGTAATTGAATAAAATAACTACTACTATGGACTCATTTCAGAGGAATTACTGCTAGTCCCGTTGTGATTGTATTAATACAGTGGAACTGTGATCCACATGTGGATTTTTTTATCCCAAAATGAATGGGTTTTTTTCCTGTTTTATAAATTACATAATGAGTTTAAACTAAACTGCAAAGAAGTGATAGAGATGAAGGTAAAACAGTCACTCTTACAAATAATTGATAAAAGCACAGTATTAGTTCAAGCGCACACTGCCCTGCTTTCTTCTGGTAGAAAATTACAACAGTATGAGTTAAAGAACTTCCAACTTTGTACTGCTCATCCTGCTGAATTTTCAAGCCTGCAGCTGCACTGCTCATATGTGGAAGCCATGGAGAATGTACCACTCACTTTTAACCAGATCATTTTATCAACTTAAACCTATACACATTCATCCACTAAGCACAGTGTAGATAAAAGTGGAAGACTGACATACATCAATAGCAAAGTGCTAAGGTATTGTAATGTCCTGGGATTTATTTTTTTTTTTGTTCACCCACTCATTTCATATGTTTGGAGACTGAAAAAATGTTTATAGATTTCTGTATTAAAAAAATTTTGGGGGTGACAGGGAAGAGAGTGAGCAGTCCTATAACTGGTAGATCTTGAACAGAAACTTGTGAGGGATAAAGGCTAATAAAATCTGGGAAATCTGGTTCTTCTCAGTTTCTTGTTTGCCTGACAATTTGATGGGAATATGCTGCACTTTCCCAAAGGGCATCAGGGTCAGCTCTCCACACCACCTGCTATAACATTGGCAGAGTGGATCAAATTAAGATGAGCATTTATGGACAGCTGCTCTTGGTCTTACAAATGTAGGAGACATCTGTAGTTTGGCTACTTGGCAAAACAAGATCCCAGTATTTTCAAACAAATACGCATATCATACACAAACAATCAGCCTTAGAATGTTGAAGGGAGATTTCTGTATTAGACTTGAGAGAACTGAATGTCCCAGCCTTGACCATTTTTTTTTGACTGTGTGACAAAGGCCATTTTTGTAGAAAGGTGATGTACATACTCCAGCTAATGCAGTAAAGAGAATTAAGAAACCCCCTATGGGCAAAACCCAGTCTCCAATAAATATATATATTTTAAAAGTACTAGTCAATTATTAGCCAAGCTGCTGAAGCATTAGTATTCTCTATGAAGTAACCTTTGGCTGATGGACTGTCCCCTTTGACACTGAAGCCTGAAGACACCTCTCCTGCCAGCCAATCCCCTGGGCACTGGGGTTGGAATCACAGGCAGTCTGCTCACGGAAAAAGCACTCTGCAAATTCTGATACCTCAGGCAAAAGTTCCTTAGGTGCTGGACCATGGAGCTTCTTGTGAATGTCGGAAAATGGATAGAAGAAAACAAAACTGCCTTTTTGCCACCTGTTTGCAACAAGCTTATGTAAGTAAATGAAGATTTTAATTTTTTTTACCAAGTTATTAGACATACAAATATTCCTAGCTATAAGAGGAAGGTGCAACAGTGCATACATGATAAAGATTAATAAGGAATCATGGTTCCTCTCAGGCTGCAGCCAGAGCTGTTCCAAAGAGCAGAAAGGGAGTGAAATCTGATTTCCAATAACTCAGCAGAAGCTGCAAAGATCAACTTGAATACAAGATACTTGCCCCAACTCAAAGTCACTCGTAGGCAGAGAGACTGAGTTAAGAGAATTTGTGTCAGGCTCTTTGACAACAAACTTCTAGAAATCAGAGGAAATGGCGTCACATCCAAAACCAAATTACAACCTGAAGTAGCTAAAGCTGCTGAGAATCATTCCAACATCTACAGCCAAAGCTGCAGGAGCAATCAAAATCAAAAGGATATATCACTGAAAAACGAGGAGAAAAGAAAGAGCAGCGGTACCAGAGGATCAGATTTCCAGGGCATTTCCAGATCTCTCAAGGCAGGAGGGTAGGGAGCCTCAAGAGGCAGTTTACAGCCGTTACACTATTCTGAATGAGACAGATAATATAAGGAAAAAAAAGTGGGGGCATTATGCAGTTGTATGTCTGTGTCAAAGCTTGTGAACAAATTCCAATGTAAGTTATCCAATGTTTGTTAAAATATTAATGAGGATTTCTTTTGTTAGTGAAGCTGAGGAGAAAATATTTTGTCTAAAACTCTGTATGCAGAAAGCTTTCATTAGAAAGTATTCTCTGTAAGAAGTGATAGAGACCTAAGTTTTATAAAGAAATTTAAAAGCATTTTCGTACCTTTAATTTAAAAAAACCTTTCTCTGCAATTTTACTCATTTAAAAAAAATCATAAAATATGCCTCTTGCCCTCCCCTTAAGTACTATCTCTCATGAAAAGCTGAATGGGCAGTAATGTATCAGTGATATTTATTTCCACTCACAGGTACAAGGTTACTTTTCAAAGCAATGGTCACAAGACAAAGAAAAGGTAAAGAGTACATCTTAGTGCCATGTCTGTGTTGAAACTAGAGCCATATGTAGAACTGAAAAATTCTTAAACTTGAATCACTACAAGTGTTCCCATTTCTTTCATTTTCAAAATGGATTTATATAAAAATTGCATAGTTTAAAACAAAATCCATTTTTCCAACATTGCTTTCATCTATGTAGAAGGAGAGCAAAACCATCTACTGTGTGGATTCTGTGTCTGGAACCACCTGCACCTGGTGCTACCTAAATGCTTTCAGGATTTTCCAAAAGGTTTTAGGGGATTTTTCCAAGAAGCAACCAATAGATTTTCAACATTTTTTCAAAGGCTTGATCCTTTGTGTGCTGAGTAGAGATGTGTAAGACAATCTTCTCACTGTGTCCTATTGCCTCATTGGAGGGCAATCATCTCAAAATTTAAGCAACTTAAAATCTTTTTTCCAGGGAGAATTAACGGTAAAAACTAGGTCTCTCAGCAAATCAGTAGGGCTTCTAAAGTTATTACAGCTTTTATGACATTGTGTTCCATACATTTGAGAGGATCACAATTTTTAAATACCTATTTGGGATTGCAGTACAGAACCTCAATCCCTGAATTAGTGCCTATTCAGAGTTTTACCAAAGTCAAGAAAACAATACATCTAATTAAATTGCAGCTCTGACCTTGTATTTTAATGACACTACCTTGCAAGTTTAAGTGCTGTTTAACCTCAGCAATGAGGAATTAGTGCAAAATCAAACCCCTTGACAAAGCTGATCTTAACAGGTACTTCTAAAGGTCTTGTGAGTTCAGAATGTGATGCTTACCAAAGGGACAACTAAGTGTGGTCATGGACCATATGATTCTTTGTAGTCTTATAATGTTTTTAAAGGGTTATCTGTTGGTACCATTTTTTCTGTGTGGATAAGAAGAGAAATGTAAAAGTTTAGAAAATTTAATAGTCCATTAGTTAGCTCCTCATTCTAACAATAGTACAGTCAAGTAATTTTCTCATCTCTGAAACCTTTACAATACTCTTAACTGCGTTTTGGCAGTTTTAACTGAAGCTGCTTTTCTTTGTTATGATATTTCTCCTTAACTTAAAGCAACTATATTAACCAGATAACTTTATTTAGCAAGATAAATTCTTTATGTTTTCAATTCAAAGCTCTTTTTAAAGCTGGCAGCTATTGTTTACCCATTTTCATATCTGGAGGCATTGAAACACCAGGAGGGAGGTAGTTGGCCTCAGGTCACCCAACAGGACAGTGCCAGAGCAGAGGGATGCATCCAAGGTCTTAGGAGTTCTTACTGGCTGCTGCTTTTCCCTTAACATTGTTTCATTGACTCACTGTCCTAAAAGAACTTTAAAAAATAAATGAAATAAAGAACATCATGAATAGAGGTAGTTTCAAAATGTCACTTTCTTTTCTAGGCATCGTTATCAATTAAAAGAACTTAAAAAAATAAATGAAATAAAGAACATCATGAATAGAGGTAGTTTCAAAATGTCACTTTCTTTTCTAGGCATCGTTATCAATTAAAAGAACTTAAAAAAATAAATGAAATAAAGAACATCATGAATAGAGGTAGTTTCAAAATGTCACTTTCTTTTCTAGGCATCGTTATCAATTAAACGTGATGTTTGTTGGAGGGCCAAATGAAAGGAAGGATTATCATATTGAAGAAGGAGAAGAGGTAACCTATAGATTGTTTATATTATTCTGATTTAATTTATATTTAATTATTAAATGCAGCTACTTTTGAAGCTACAGATTAGGAATGCCAGACTCGGTGATGTTGTATTTATTAGATCTATTCATAGGCTTTGACAGAATCATTCACCAGAACCATACACCATCTGTGTATTTTGTTTGAAACAAGCACATGAGATCAGATCTGTTTTGCTGTAATTCATTTCCAACAGGAAACTAGAGAAAATGTTCTGACACATCAGAGTGTCTCATTTCAACATTTTGGAACAGAACTTTAGGAAGGTAATGATATTTTTAAAGCAATATTTTGTTGCAGAAGAGTGATCTGTATTTCAAAAGTAACTTTGACATTCAAAAAAAATAATTCACTAGAAAAAAATTTTTTGTGGACTTTGTGAAAATCATCAGCTTTTTGAATTTGGAAAGTTAAAGAATAGTCTTTAAATATTTTTCAAATTATTCCCCTGTGCTCAAAGCCATTCCAACTTTGAGTTGTGAGTAGCCATTGTGCCAAATGCAGCATAGAGGAAGAATGAGTAGAAACTAACAAAATGTAACAATTTACCCTTCTTTGTTTACTTCCTTCTTTCTTGGAATTGCTTGCTTGGCCTGGGGACTTCACCACTGGCTCTGAAAGAATCCTGAGGGAAAGTGGTTACTAGAGGCCTGGAAGTAAGCATGTCAGAATGGAGAAAATTTGCCTTGCTTCCCAGCAGAATAATTTAATTTCATCTCATTCCAATGACATTTGGCAACCTAATTTTAAGTACCTTTGGAAACTCAAGCCTAAGCATCTACATAGTTTAAGGAAGAAGTGGGTCAAGTTTCAATAAATCCTTTCAAAGAGAAAGAAAAAATAATTTAATAATTATTGAATCATTTCTCCCCAGACCCACCCCAGCATTTCACAGGAGCCTTCATTGATTTTCTGTTCTAACAGTGCCATGCAGGTGTGTGTACTCCTTACAGACACAGAGCTCTGGAAGAGCAGATGCTGAGTTATCCCTGTGTGGCTGCCACCCATGTTGGATTGCCACCACCATCTCCCAGCCCACCTGTGGCTGTGGGCACAGGCACATCCATCATGGGCCAGGTTATCAACTCACTCCACTGTGTCCCTTCTCATGGGCTGTGCAGGGAGAACTCTGGAAGCAGCCAGGACCAGGCCATCAGGCTGCTTGGGATTCCTTAAAAGAAAAGTTAGGCTGATCTAATGTAACATTTTGGGGTTTTTTTTCTCATATTACAAGATGTTCCTCTATTTGTGAATAACTTGGCCTTATAAGTTTATAAAGGGGGTACTTTTATAAACTCTTTATATGACTTCTCAACAATATAAAAAATTAGCCATATCTATAAAGGCATAATTTTTAATTCGCTGTTGCATACTGATGTTTTTGGTAACTCAAGTGGAAACAAGGTTTAAGTATCAGTACATGCTCATTTACATGGTAAGCTTCCCACAATTACTTCGAAACCAAAAAATGGAAACATAACAACTCTATCACATTGGAAAATTGGCAATACACACATCAGAAGCATTATCAGTTGTGTACCAGTTTAACATATGGGTCAATTTCATTCTGTTTTATAAAAGTACATTATAGTTATTCATTGCATTTTACCACAGCTTTTTATCAGACACATTTGCACCTTCCTGTGATCTAACTTCGAACCATGTTTCTCATTAGAGAAGAAATGTGGGGTAGAGTATCCTAGCAAAAGGGCATATTCCTAAATTAGAGTTGGGATTAAAAAAAAAAACAAACATTCAAAGCCATGTTCAGCTCATTATTTTGTCAGGAAAAGGGTAATTTATAGTTCTGGGTGATAATTTGAAGACAGACTATATAGACGTACTGTCAGCAGGCCAAATCACGAATGCGAAAACCCACAAATCCTTCAGGCAAATTTGGCTGATGCTGTTCTACTGTGAGTATTCCAATAGCAAAGAAGGGCTGGTTTGGAGAGAAAGTTAAATTTAGGATTGTTTATATCTGTCCATTCCCTATCTTGTGCCTGTTAGCACACAATTTATGGAGTGTCCTGTGGCACATCTTGCACTTCAAAGCCTGCAGTTCATGGCAGCAAAGGGTTGGCACGCAGAGTTAAGGGCTGAGGAGCATGCTCCTGCTCCCGAGCTGCTCTCTGCTGGGGCCATTAAGGTGCAGGTGTATCAGGAAGATTAGTTCTGGATGGCTAATTAGGAGGAAAAAACCCAGAGGCTCAATTTGAATTCCCCTCAAAGCCTTTTAGAATTGTCTCCTGAACAGCCATTTGGGCTAAAATGACAGCTATAGTCTAGCACAATTTCTTTCCTCCTCTCAAGAGGCAAGAAGGCATTTCCTAAATAACTCTTTTATTTTGTTCCTTCTTAGTTTCCTCTGTAATGCTTCACTGCCTTCTTGAATTTCTCTGTACTACTTCTTTGCCACCTTTCTGCACAGAAAGAGTCTCGTACCTGAGACAATGTTTTCCATTGGACAAGTTTTTTAAAGAGGAAAATCAAGCTGCACCTTACAAGAGATAAACCATTCACAGTCTTTGGCTGGAATTTACCAGGAGGTCATATTCATTCTTATTTGTAAAGTTCCCTTTTGCTCCCTTCTCCATCAGATTAGAGACAGAGTCAGCAAATACCTACTTGGATGTTCTCTGCCTCATATTCATTCAACTAAATAAAAGTAGTTAGGCTGCTATCTCTACCCACCTCAGTCTACCACTTACACACAGTGAATCTGAACTGACTTTGATTTACCTGACTTTGGTTTCTTAACAATTTACATTCTGATGTTGAGTCTGTATAAAGCAGTTCAGTTCTATGCAGAGAAATTCAAATCAACCTTTCATGCAACACATTTGCATTGGCACAAACCCCACTCAGATTTAGAAGTCCCACTTCTCATTGTGTTGTATCTTACCCTAGTTTTCTGCTCTCAGCATCTAGGTTGTTTCCTATGGATAAAGCCCCCTAATTATTGCCACAGCCCCACAGACCAAAACGCTCATACTGCATTCCTGAAGAGAACTCTCAGAGCAGGAGTTCCCCCTCCTTTGATCATCTTGGTGAATCTCTTCAGCTGCATCTAGCACATTCACATGGTCTGACTGAGATATAACTTAATGCTTTGAAACATGATGCAGGTTTGAGGTCACAGCTGCCACAACTCATCTGAGTTTTCTGACCTGAGTTTTGATTTCTCTTTCTTTCCCTCTCACTCAGACACCACTAGTAAGACTTGGCTCCAGTTTCTGACAGATTATCTGCTTAAATGAAGCCTGACCCTTTCAAGTGTATGCTGCTCTCCATCCAGCATGCTTTTGAGAAACTCTCCCCTATCAGATCAATTTGCCCATTGCATTTTATAAGGATAGTCATGTCTGAAAACAAGGGGAAAGTGGGGCTAGGTGGGCATTCCCATAGGTTGTTTTGTGGTGCTTATATCCCAAATAAATCTGAGAACCTGAATCACAATGAAACAAGAGAAACATTTTTGCTTCTTTATATTTAAAACCCCTCACATTTATCTGCTAAAGACTTTTGGAATATTTTTATAAGAAACAAAGCTCCTATTAAAATGTAATAAGAATGATGATCCTTTTGCATCAGAAGGAGATTGTGTCTTCAGAAATAATCTTGCTGCATAAGATTTTTGGGATGAATTTTGGCTAGTATTCAGGCTTCACAGATGACATGTAAATGAGCAGCAGGAAATAATTAAAAAAAATCCCACACCAAAAGCCCTCAACATAGCTTTCTTTACCTTTCTCATCTGTTTGTCTTGTAGGCTTCTGATGAAAAACCCTTGTGATGAGAAAGGGAAAAAATTGTTTTTCTGTACTCAAATAGATCAGTCACCACTGAAGTCTGGAGAACAGGCAGGCTCTACTCCCACATCAGAATTTGATTTGCTCTGCAAATTAATTTAGTACTTAGCCATATGACAAGCAATACAAGCCAGGATATACCAAGCCAGAGCCTAATCCCAGAACTGGCTGAGCAATCCCAAATTCCACTTTTAGATGCAGTCAGAATTCAAAGTATCCTGCTAACTGCAGGTTTCTTCAGAGGTCTGTAAATAGAGGTCTGTCAACTCTCAGAGCCCTCATAGAGCTCTGGGTTCCTGTGTCTAGGCAGAGTTTGATATCAAAGGTGGATCCAAATTAAATTACATACTACTGCTGTACATAAAATAAAATAGATTTGTGGGGTTTTTTTAGTTATTCAATGCAGACCAATTACAAATCCTGTATTTTTCCACTACTGGATGCTTCTTTGTTTACTCTGGTAGGATATAGGATACACATACCTGGATGAAGGAGCAATTCTCACCATGCTAATACAGTGAAGAAGTTAGTGCTCTTTTTAAGGTAGTATCCACATGTTCTATTACCCTGTTGAAGTCTGTCAAGACAAGCAGCTTCAGCAATGCTTCCACTGATGGCAACAGTGGATTCCTACCTCTCTGCATCTCCTCCTCTTTCCTCCAGTAATGCCAACCTAATTTATTCTATGAGTATTCATAATTGAATGAAATATCCCTGTACAGACTTGAGAGTGATTCAGCACTAGCCACGCTGCCTTCCCCTGCAGGTGTAATACTATCAGATTTGAAGCCTGATCAAAAAGGGCAAAACAGACTAAGGGAGAAGGATGTATTTCTCCTACAGCAAAGAAAATTTAAGGAAAATTACATTGATTTTAAAAAAAAACACCCTCTCAGTCTTAAGGTGTTTCCATTTGATTTTCATGGGTGTATCTGCAGGTTTTATGATCATATTGAGCAGTGTTATCAAACAATGTCACGCTTGGTGCCAAGAAGCACTTCTAGGTGGCTCATAACTTCTAGAGGTAAGGTGAGCATTAATAAAGGAGGTGTTTTTAGAATAACCAGAATGAGAAGATATCACTAGTAAGCAGAAAACTAAACAAAATTCTGAAATCTGGAAGAGGAGAAGAAGAAAGGAACATACAATAATAAATAAATAAACACATTTAGTAACAAAGGATAAAAAGAATGGTGAATAACCTTTGTTTCTTCCTTGAGACAGGTTTTTCACCTAGGAAGACAAAATTCATGCCCAATTGTGAGCCATTATGCAATAGCAATATACAAATCTAGGCTTTTCTATAAGAAGATATATATACACATATATTTCACGTAACGAGAGCCCTTGTCATTAATAAGATGTTAATAGAGAGAAATATTGCTCATTTCCTCAATTTTTAATACTGCTGGGGAGAATGGATACTAGATTGTTCCAGTAACAACAGTACAACTGGGAAAGCTTGTATTTTCAAGTGGTATGAACTCTATTGGCTTAAAATCCTATGTATATAGGCATATATATTTGTGCATATACATACAAATACTCTCAAATTTTCTAGGTTCTATAGAAAGGTACTATAGAATTCAGTCAGAAAGATACTTTCATTGAAAATGTGTAGCCCACGTCATTCCTCCTCTCCCATTGCAAAACAATTATTTTAATTCATAACTTACTGTTTATAAATCTTTCCTTATGACTGGGGGTGCTTCACCTCCGACCTGACATCCACTCTCAAGTTTTTTATTTCCAGAAAGGTTGCTCAGCTGCATGATTCATGTCAGAAGCAGGATAAAACTGCCTCTCTTGTCTTTTCCCTGTTGTCATCTATGTGTCCTGTGCATGAGTTCAGTAACACCTCTCCCAGAAGCTGCAGGGGAAATAAAACCCACAGCTGGTGTGAAAATCCATCTAGATCATACAATCTTAGATGAGTCTTCTGTGAACTGGAGGAGAGGTCATTTCCCCACTCAGATCACTCTCTGTCCTGCAGGGAGCAGTTGGCCCAGTGGAAGGAGGGCTGCTGTAGATTTGGGTGCTGCCCTGCAGTAATACCAAAGAAATCCAGAGCAAGAGAACACAGGGCAATGGACCACAACGAGGATCAGTAGCCTGGCACTGTGGCCTTCTGGACAAGAGCTATAATTTATCTGTAGTGATGTCCCTGGCACAAGGTGAACTCTTCACTCATGTAAAAGCTCTCAGCATGAGCTATTTTCCAGTGTATCTCCAGTTCTCCCTAGTGTTTTGTTCCCTTGGCAGCATATTTATTACTTCTCGTGTTCACATAGGTCTTTCTTCAATTCCAGGGGGCATGTATTAATATTTCAAAACTCTTTCAGAAATAATACTGATTAAAAAATTGATCAAGATTTTCTAATGTTGGAAAGAGTTCAGTTCAGGGGGTTTGCATATTTCAGTGGTTTCTTCTTTCCCCTATTTATTTTTCATTTTGATGAAATTGTAGTGAGTTGTTATAATTTTTTTTTTCAATTATAGTTCTAATGTTGAATCATGTTTCAGACTACTTCAACTGCACTAACACTCTGGTTTCCAGATGTGGTAAATAGAACATGGAAAGCATGGCAGAAGTGACTTTTGGAAATATTGGTCTGCACTACATAAGAATTAGGAGGAATGTGCCCATTATTTCAGATCAAAGGTACAGATCTGGTTACAGATTGTAACACAGTTCTGTCGTGAAACATGAGGACCTGAGCACCTCAGACCCCCACAAAGCTGAGCTGGCTTTAGTCTGATAACAGCCATGGAAAGATCACCAAAGACAGAATTTTGGGTTCAGTAGTTCTGTCCTTATACACACTCTGAATGTCAGCCTTTTACATACACAGTGGGAAGAACAGCAGCTGTTGCTTGATGTGAGGGTATCCACAAAAGTAAGACAGAACAGCTTCCAAATGGGCAATTCTTCCCAAATGAGAAAGCCCCATTAAAAGATTGAAAAAGTACACCATTAAAAAATTGAAAAAGTACACCAGAAAAACTGTGTGTGCAGATTTGGAGCTTATTTGGAAAAATGACATTTAATTTGATTTATTAAAGATCCTGCTACATCTGAAATGAAGCTTTCTATGCTGTGTAATTAATGTATGCTTGAACTGTAATGTTTAGCCCTCCAAAAAGTAATTCCAAGGGTAAAATCAGGACAGTGGAATGCCACCAGGTCCTGAGGGTAGCTCTATATGCAGTTACAGGCCTCTTCAATAGATCATTAATTCTTAGTGTGATAATAGAAATAATACATATTCTGTAACATTTTTAAATTATTTTTTAATATAATCAGATTTTAGAAGCCTGTTATTGTTAGAAGAAAATCGGCAAATACTTGCAACTGCAAATTGAATGTATTTATTCATATATTCTTGTATAGAGAATATAAAGTACAGAATGTTTTGGAGTAGCTACTTTAATGCTATTTTCTTATTTCTACAGCTTTTTTACCAGGTTCAAGGAGATATGTGTTTGAAGATAATTGAAAATGGGAAACAAAAAGATGTTATCATCCGAGAAGGGGAGGTAAAACAGGATTGCTTTTCTATTATAGTTGTACATAAGTATGTAAAGTGAACGTTTTAAGCGTTATTTAGAAACTAATTTATCCCTGCTGTGCAAGAGATGGCATCAGGATTTATAAAAAGAAAAAAAAAAAGCTTGAATGGAGTTTAGAAAATTTCAAGCAAATAATAGAAAACTACAAGAAACTGTGTTCAACATTTGACTGTTTCAGTAACAGATAAAACTCCCTCTGAATATCTGGGGTACCTATTCAGATAGTCAAGAACATACTGAGAAAAGTTCTTACTCCTCTGTATTGCATGGCATCTGCCATGTGAACTCAGTTGGATCAGTCTTTTATTTACACCTTGCCAGGTACACATCACTCACATCATTAAGCAAACTGCCTAAACTGAGGAATTTAAATGATTCCTGTATTTTCAGCCTTCTTTAGTCCTCACAGCTAGCCTTTCCAACCATCACAGTAGGACAGCTTTAAAAGAGCCGTTTATTAATAAAATGTATCCAATTTTTCCTTATAGTGGTACACTTGGTAAAGCATAGATGGCAGTGCTTTTACTGAGAGCATGAATAGATACTGGCTGTTACTACGAGTTAGATGTACTACAACTGCCACTCATGGTTATTGACACAAGCTTGGTCTGCACTCAAGTCTTTGAAAGGATTATTAGGTCTGGTGGAGACAGCCTTTAAAATGGAAGGTGTGTTAAACCCAACAGCTTAATGTGACTGAAAGCATTACCACTTTTTCAATGACGAAACAGAATCACGTTTTCCAACTATGAGTTTCTGGTATTACACTTCACACTGAAGGAGCACACCCAGCTGAGATCTCAGCATGTAAGAAAAGCACTAATGAAAAGGAGCACACAATACTTGGTGGAAAGACTGACACTAGTACTGCTGAGGCACCGTCATTAGCTCTGTTTTGTAGACAGAGAAACTGCAATGATGGCCCAGCCTCCACAAAGACATCTGTACTGGTGAATGAAACAGGCGTACTGACTTGCTGCACAGGTAGCTGCTAGGAAAGGGTTTATTCTCAAGCTTCAGAAATAGACTTCTCTTAACCACATGTTGCCTATTCACTTTGTCACTTGCATGAGTAAATAGCCCCTCGGATTTGTTAATTATTTCCGGAGAGAATAGCACTCCTCATCATGCAATCAAAGGTGCTCACTGTGTTGGGAGGATACATGTGGCTGATTAGACATTTTATTGAGCAGACAAAAACCTTGCTTTTTTATTTCTATTTCGATTACTCAGAAATTGCAGTAAGTTTATAAATTTCAGATGAGTAATTGGTTAGATTTTCATTTCAATTATGTCTAGCAATAATGATCAAACCAGGAGGAGAGAACTTGACTGCCATCAAGGCAGTGCTGATTGCAGTCATTGTGTCATCATTCACAGAGAAAGCAAGAAACAGTGTTTGCAGGGCTGTGGGTACCACAGTGGGTGCAGCAGCAAAGGAGCAACATGAGATCAACAAAAAGTAGGGGAGAAGTGGGGCAAGGAGCAGGTTTTGCAGGTTGAGGGGCAGGAAAGGGACAATGCAAAAAAACAAGACTTCCTGACACTGGTACTTTCTGATTTCTTTTAACAGATGTTCCTGCTACCTGCCAGGATCCCTCATTCTCCTCAGAGATATGAAAACACTGTGGGTCTTGTGGTTGAGAGGGAAAGATTAAAAACAGAAATTGATGGCCTAAGGTGAAGTATAAACTATTGACTAATCTGTTAGTATTCATATTATATACTAATATATCAATACAATGCTGTGTTTTAATTTCCTGATAATTTATCAGATTCATCCTGGCAATTTTGTACTAATTCTATCCACACATCTATTTATTTATGCACACATAAACAGAGATGTCATTTAACATTTGCTTTAGTTAAACAAGGGCCGTTATGAAATTTCTTAAATACATGTTATGGTTATAACAATCTACTTATGTACTACCTACTGCTATTGCTTGAAGTTTTAAAAAAAAATCTCAGAGCTCTCTAACAACTCAAATAAAAAAGATTTTTTTAATCAGTTCTGGCAAGCAGAATATTAATTCCTTTGTAAGCACTGAAAGCAAAAAGATGAAGAACAGCTTTCTTGTCAAGTGTGTGGGAAGCTGGAACAAAATCAATTTCCTCACCACTAGTCCCTCTACATTGTACACACCTCTGCCTAGGTTTTATTGCCTTTTGAGAAAAACATCTTCATGTAAATGAGTGGTTTGCTTAATACTCTAGAGGGAGCAGGACAAAGCTTTGTCTTGTGTCCATACAGAATTCACAAGTCTAAGAGGGAAAGTCCAACAGAATAACATCAGCCAATCTAGAAAAGCTGTCTTGATATTATGAGAGACAAAGTAGAATTTATAGCTGTTAATATAATCCATACAGATTTAAAACCGCAGTGATAAAAATGCTGTTCCTGTCTTTTCACCTATAGTTTTGATTGTTGCATAGGTAGTGTCACAGCAGGAAGATTGCAAGTGTGCAGAGCTAAAAGACATTTTTTCATTCAAAGAGAAACGGCCACAGAAAGAAACTAAGAAAGGGCAATTCAAGAAAAGAAACACAGATGAATAAATTTCAAGCTAAAAACAACTCCATTTCATTTAAAGTATTGTTTACCTATGCACGTGTCTTCTTTTTTCCTTTCATTGCAGATCTGTAGATTGTGTGAACTTACATTATTTAAAAAATACTTTGAGCTGGAAAAAATTGGTCAGCAATTTAGATAAAAATATTTATTATTAATGTAAAAAAAGAAATAGTAAAGTAAACTTTAATTAAAGTAAAACAACCTGCCATGTGGAGTCTGTGAATGGTATGTGGAAGAGAAACGCTGAATGCTTTTTTTAGGGATCCAGGATGATCTAGAGATTTGCACTGCAATACAGGCATGCTCATGTGGAGAAGCTAAACTAAAAGCTACCTTATGGCTTGCAGGTGGAAATTAACAAATCCTCAATACAAAATATCTAATCAGATGCCTGAAAATAATTCAGAGGTTTTTAGTGCCCTTGTTTTCACACTGATGTGGTGATTAAAGACACTTGAAGTTTTGGAAGTGAACAATCTTGTCATGCTTTTGAAACTACATTCCCTCGGTGTGCTCCTGGGAGAGAAGGGAATTTACAACCAGAACCTCTAATGTTCGCATACTTTTTTCAATACCAGCCACCTGCAGAAAGACTGCACAAGAGGAAATCATAATGCACTTTGAAGTATGCTGACTCAAGGTCTAATACAAGGTGTTACTGTTCCAATATTTATTATGTCTACGAACCTTAGTCATAAATCAGAGCCCCCAGCATGCTGATTACTGCACAAGTGAAGAATAAGTAGCCTGCCCCAGTGTTCCAGCCTAAGTAATGATTTACATGTCTTGTGCTATGAGAAAAATGATCTAGCTAATCTTAATTCTATGGCAAATAAGTACAAAACCAAATAAGTTTGATGTTAGACATATTGTTGGATGCTTTGTTCCAAACAAGACATTTTTAGCGTTTCCCTTCTCTGTAGATTGTCTGTGTTCAGAATTTGTGCTGCCAAATAGGCTGCTTTTGCAGTAACTACATCCAAGGTGAAATTATTGGTCCCAAGAGATTATGGCAGCAATCATTTTCAGGATGACATCAGGAAAGGTTGCTGAAGGAATTTGGTGACCTATTTGTGATTGATCAACAGAACTACAAGGCACTCCACAGAAGTTTGAGCATCCCACCCACCAAATCACTCAACCAGGGAAACAGAAAGCTTTCCCAAATAACCATTCCTCAGAATAAAGTACACCAGGCTTGACAATAAGTTGCTCTTACACAACATCAAGTAGCTATTTTCTTCAAAAGACTGAATCAGCTAGGTGATAAAAGGATTGACTAATGTGTTTACTTTATCAGATACTATGTTGGAGAATCAACTGACGTCCTCTTTGAAAAATGGTTTTACTGTGAAGATCTCGGCACTCAACTTATACCAATAATTCAGGAGTAAGCTTTTTTCCTTTGTAAATTTAAAAAATATTGAAATTATATTGTAGATCTTTGTCAGTCTGTGGCTTATGTCATTAATTTGCTATTTATGCTACATTTTACATAGACTTTTTAAAAGTTAATTGCTGCTCTATAAATTTTTAATCATGTTCTGTATGCCCCAAATTCATCAAATCAGATTTTAAAAAAAAGAAATCAGGTATTTCACACATCCATCTGGAACACACTTTTTTGAACCAGTAAACTTAGTAGCACACTGCTTCTAAGTGCAAAAATAATTGAGTGAAAAAATAACAAGTTATAAAGGTAAAGCACTAAACTGCTTTAAGGTTTCTTTTACTCTTGCTTTACTCTAAATACCTTTAATTTATATTATTTATGCATAATCAGGACTGTGGCAAATTTGGTAGAAAGCTACTTTCTAGGAAACATGTGAATCTCATTAACTAATCAGTTTGTTAAATGGTTACTAAACGTGAACAAGGGAAGTGTTTAGTGACATTAATCTTGTAGGACTTTCAGACAAATCCTCTGTCAGTAAAATAGGTACAGTTTGCATATGTGTGATAGTAGCTGAGGATTTGGCACATCCATTATCAGCACAAATTTACCGGCCAGTACTACTGCCTAGTCTTTGTTAACCTACAGAACATGACTTTTTTACTTCTGTTTAAATGTTCATTATTCCAGGTTTTTCAATTCAAGGCAATATAAAACTGGAAAACCAAACCCAGGTAATGCAAAATTGTTTCAGAATTAGAACAATTGCTGATTGAAGAGCAATGATTCTCACCACACAAAATAAATATCTGTTTTTCCTTCTGATTGTTTAAATTAAACTTACTTTGGGAAGTAATTCCTTTCATTCCCCCAACCACAAGGAAATTCCATACACATGATTACCAACAGCATCTTGTTTCGCCATGTGATGCCATCATAACCACCTATCAGATAACTATTCTAGTGTGAAATGCTGGTATCTATCCTTCCATGCCTTCCGAGTCTTACACTAACAAAATTTCACTTCTGACAGCCCATAATGAGATTTTTGCAAGTAGAATTAATGCACTTCATACCTACTTGTACTCCTTTACCTATAACTATACACTGTGATCTACTCTTGGGAAACCTAGAGAAAGCCAGATGATTTCAGTTCCTACAGGGTCTGATCTGGTTAACATGCTGTCCATGTAATATTTCCATGCTGTCTTGCTACATTTTTTATTTTGTCTCTGTTGTGGATAATGACTGCAAATTCCACACTGGAACAGATACTCCAGTTGTAGCTCCATTTAAATCTATTGGAAAGAGACATACAACAGAGAAAGTGACTTCTAGAAAGCAAAGTTATTAGTTTTAACTGTAGGAGTCAGATCTCTCAAATACAATGGTTGCTTTCTGCACAGCAACAAAAGCCTCAGTAGTAAGGATATTGCAATAGCACCTTCCGTGGGATATATGTTTTGCTGAAATCTTACAATCCTGCTGGCCCACAGCTTTACAAGAGCACTTAGCACATGCATGATCCATTGCTATTGATTGTCAGAAACTGTGCCCAAAAGACCACCCTTATGTCTTAATTATGTACAAAAGACCACACTACACAACCATTTCTGCATCTTCAGGAACAGGCTCTATAGACTATTTGGAAGTGCTTTAGTTAGGTGCAGCCTGGTCAGTTCTTCGGCAAGAACTACCTGGTCTTAACTGACACATGGAAAAGCATCTTAAGAACAGCAGAAGCTGCCTGTGTAATCTCCAGGAGAGCCTGAGATTCCTTCCTGGAGAGTTCCTACACCAGTTAGCCAAACACTAAGCAGTTCAGTCAATCCCACTGCTCAGCTAGGTTTGTTCTTTCAAATCTCTCTGCTGTCTCATCTGTGCTGGTAACCAACTGAGGGACATCCTGCACCAACCAAGAAATATATGTATGGCTCAGGTATACTGCACCCAGCTATGCTACTCTTGACCTCATAACCAACTTGAATGTCATCCTCCAGTCACTCTCAAAACTTGAATTCCATAGCTCTTGTCACAAGAGAAATTTTAGTTTCCCCTCTCTAAATGGTTTTTGGAACCAGCTGTCCTTAATCTCCACACCAATTCCTAAATATCTTAAGATGATTGTTATGAATTACTCTAAGAGAGACAAAAACGTTTCCAGGGAAATGTTATTTCCACATCTATCCCATTTCTCAGCTTCATAATCACCACAAAAAAAGTCACTGTCTGCCATCTCAATCCATAACAGTACAAAGCTCTTACTCAAATCCTAAAATTGTATTAAGCTGGTTTTTGCATGAACATCAAAGTTCTTAAAAATAGTTAACTAAAATATTGTCGCCAACATGAAGCTAAGAGAAAAATCTCCCGTATGAGACAGCATAAAGCCCTTGCAATTAGAAAATGATAAAGCAGTCAGAAACCCTGCCTGAAAACTGTGCTGCTGAACCAGCTTTAGGCATTGGTTCATTGACTGACTGGGGAATGTGATTCTCAGGGAAAGGATCCATGTTTCTTATAAATAAAATGGAGTTGTCCCCAAGATCTTACTTTTATTTCTATACCCCATCAAAATCTGTTTTAGTCAGAGCATGTCACTTATGTCAGGGTGTTGGTGGTTTGGTTTTTTTTGATGTTTTTTTTGCATGGAATATGTGAGGGCTCAGTAGCACACATACTGCCTCACTGTGTGTTCATAGTGTTCCACAGAGGAAATATAATTTCAGATGAAGCCTCTAGATGCTGCTGTAATAAAAAAAATACTATATCAGACATAGTACCCTTGTTCAATACAGTAATTTCCAATAAGCATCCCTCACCAGGCTAAGAGTTTAAATGTCAGGAACAAATTAATAATATCAGGGGAGAAACAAAATAATATTAAAAAATTATATTGTTAATATTTTTGCAGAATATTAGACCTAAAGAACAAACCTGACAATCAATCGGAAGGTACAATATATCCTGACATCTTTTTTTTTAAACAACTAATTCTGAGAAACTGCTATGGATAAATCCAGAAGCTCTTTTCTTGTAATTTACCTGACAGATTTTCAGCCTGGGGAACAGCTCCCTTTTTCCAATTTTCAGGTTTTGTGGACAATAACTAACCTAACATCTCAGTGATATCTCATGCATGAGGAAAATACCCCACATTTTTAGTTACAAAAGTTATAGTTTATAGCTCCTGTAACTGCCAGTGAGACTGACAGAGTTAAAAAAAATATCAAACAATTTGACTGAGATAGAAGTAAGCTGGTAATATGTTCACTCAGAAGGCATACCCAGCTGATATAAAAATAGTGCTTTGGATTTATTCCCTCTGCAGATCTCTCTTCTTTTTTGTTTTTTCTTCTAAGAAGTAGAGTTCAGCAACCAGCATGACATTTGTAACATATAACAAGCTACCACCAGTTGCCATGATGTTTCACTCAATACATAACATCATTTGAGCTGGCTTATGCAGAGGATGGAGTTTCAGCCTTTTTTTTTTTTCAGTTTCTTTTCTGAAAATCCAGAATCACCTCAATTTAAAAGTGCCAGCTGAAGCACTCTCAGGTTCCTCTCTACATAAGCCTGAACTAGTGCCTCACCTTCCTACAGAGAAATGGAATAAAATTGAGGAAAAAACATCTTCAAAGAAATCCTTGATTGCAGCTCAATCATAGAGGAAAGCTGTAAATGGAATCAATCAAGCTCCAATGGATTTTGAAAAAACAACACCTAAGTCCAGACCTTTTCTTGATTTATTTATGGTTTCTGGTTTAGCCAATAGCAGGGAAAGTCCCTCTGAAAGGAGAAGGGTAAAAATATATTGAAAGCAATCAGAATTTATGAATACACAGCAGAAGAGAGACTCAAATACCATCAGGACAAATATAATCAGAAATATATATTGCATGCAATCCTTACTTAAGGCATCCTCCCTGGAACTGTTTTGTGTTTTATTACTAGACTCTTTTGTTTCCATGTGCAGAAATAAAGTCTGAGAATACTCTCCCCTTTTTTTTAATCAAAAAGAGTGAATATATTTAGGATATAGGCTATATGGGGAGCTCTCAAGATAGGTTAATTTGGGCTACTTTTCGTATTTTTTAACATGAGGAATCATGGTTATCAAAACAAGCCTATTTCAGTTGAATCAGCCTGAGAGCATTATGCCAATGTATCTATTTCATCCCACTTTTCTTGTCACAAGGACAAGAGACAGTTCAGACAGAGAAACCTTGGTTCTAATAAACAATGATGGTTAAATATTCTTTGCAGAAGTAACCAGAAGCTCAAAAGTTTTTCCTGCCATGCCTAAAATAATCCAGACTTCCTTTAGGAGTAATTTAATGGGGAAAACACTGCAAGAAATATTTTTTCCTAAGTCAAGTGAAAATGAACCTCATGGACATTAATGGTATGGGTAGAATGTCAGGTTCTTGTTTCTCCAAACTAATCTACTTGTAATTATCAATGAAATTTTATTTCCCGAACAAGCTTTATTGTGAGTGAACATACAGATATATAATAGCAAAAATAGTGCTGTAGTTATTTCTTAGCAAAACTTTCATTGATTTTTTGGTGTATCTAGGGTGATTTACAGTCTAGATTAAGGATCTCGTTAGTGTAGTTAGAATACAGTGCAGTTTTATGTTTGTGATTTAGAGCAAACAAAACCTAAGGAATTGAATGAGCGTGAAAAAATAGGTATTTTCTTCAGTCAGCGAAGCAGGGCTTGCCATAGAGCCAAGGCCTCCTCTCTAAATGTCTTGTGGTCTCAGCAGTGCTGTTAAACAAGTTAGAAGAGTAAGCTCAGCACTATAAAAATCAGCTTTTGTAATGGTCATCCTCTGTAGCTAATCCAGTGAATTTCCATAGACAATATTTGCTGCTCAATCTTGTTTCACTGATACATAAAAACAAGGAGATCTTTATTCTTCTAATTTTTTTTTCTTTCAGTTAAGTGGCTAGTGGGCAGTGTTAATTCAATTAAAACTACTTCAGAAAACTAAAAAACATGAAGGAAGAAATTCTATCTGCATTTGCACAAGGGCAAATACAGGGCCATGCTTTTGAACTTAACTTTATAAATATTTGTGACTTTCTGCTTTAAATACATTGAAATAATTCTAAAAATGCTGTATCTGTGGGATTTTTTTTCAAAAAATAATGCTAATTTTGAACATGCTTTATTTACTATGTATCTTTTTAGAAAATTGACTATTTGATTCTCTTTACTCTCATCTTGAAGGACTTCCAGCACACCTAATGGATCATTCCTTCTATTCTATAATATGGTGTTTCTTTCTGCTCTGAGTACTTGTGTTTAAAAGAAACAGTGTATGAGCATTTAGATATTAAGGACTATCCAATTAAGGACTAACCAATACAGAGACTTAATAATTTTAAGCTGTCTAGACTCATCAAAATTGTACAATTCCCCACACCACCATCTCTGTAACTTTTATCAACAACGTGAATTTTCTCCTTTTCTGTATCATCCTCATTGCTCTCCTCTGGCAAAAGTATCCATATGAACACACTATTCATCTTTAGCCTGTCATATGTAGATCCTTTAAGTAACTTCCAAGTCATGATTATATCTCTCCTGAAGCTGCACCTAAACTGCAAAGGATATGTAGATGGAAGAAAAGAGTAGAGTCATAATATAACCCTTCAATTCTTATAAGCATGGTAACTCTCACTGGTTTCATCTATTTCTCCTCCTCTCATATTGAAATGCTTTCTATTTTACACCAGGTTCTAACAAGTACAGAGCTCATAATAAAAATGAACTACTCAGACAGACCAACCTCAGCCAGCAATATTTAATGTAGAAATAAAGTAGGATTACAACATCTGGAGTAGAGCTGCTATAATTTTCCATATGAAAACTTCTACCGAGTTTTTTTTTTAATTCCAAACTACAATGTATCATCCAAGGCCCAGGATTGCAGGCTGCACATTCTCTGAAGCCAAAAGGTTCATTAGGCTCTCAGAGCCTAGAGCTGCTAAAAGCAACACCAAAAAACTCCCCAAGAAAGTCTTCAGGAAGAAATCTGCTTCTCCCACAATATTCTCAAGTGAGCATCCTCATAGAGGGGCAGAACAAAGTGGAGGCTGTGAGAGTTTTCCTAATGCTTCACCACGTGAACCAAGCCACTACTGACCTATACATACCTATAGTGCCTAATATACATATTAAATCTATCAGGGAAATAAGAAGAAATGCCCTACAGAGCTGTTTTCCTTTCTGTTCAGACTTCTGTGGGGAAAAAAAAATAATAAGAGTTATAAAGCTCAACAGTTTCACAGCAGGTATACCCTCTGTAATAAAGTAGCTTCTTTCTTCCTTATATTCTTAAATGCTCCCCAGAGAGCAACATCTGAAACAGAAAACTCACTAATGGAGTTCGTCTGACATTTTCACTAGCGTTTCTAAGGCTATCTAGTGGTAATAGCTCACACATGCTGTAAAAATCCTTGTCTCACCAATAGAGTGAGGTCTCAACTCTTGTTATAATGAAATATCCTATTCCTATTCTATGGAAACTGAAGTTACAAACAAAGAGGATTAATGAAAGGCCCTGAGTTATAAAAGGCAGATTCAGAAACAGAATTAAGATTCTTTATTTTAGGATTGGATAAATGGACAGCATCTCTCAATACAGTCTGTCATTTTTAATTACAATAACCAAGTTAGATCATGAAAAACCTTTAAAAGGAATTATGGCCTAAATAGTGACCTTTTTTGGTTTGATTTATTCCTTTCCTCCTGGCTGATGATATCTCCTTTTGCAAAAGCTATATTTCTTTATTACAAAAATATTTTTCAGAGCTTTCCTCATCAAACTTCTTTGTTTCAATTAGGAAAAAAAAGGTTGTTCGGTTTCCAACATAGATTTAATGACACAAAGAAGAATGTGCCTAGAAATAATTACACGGACAAGTCATAAATTAGCAGTCATGCCAATTCTCAGGGTGTGCTACAAAAAAAAAAAATAAAATACAGTTAGACAGGGAAATGTATGATTGCACTAAGTGAGTGCTGTATTTTCAACTAAATGCTTCTGCGTCTGTATTCCACAACAGGGAAATGAACCAACAAACCCTCAAAGTAATCACTCTCAGTGCTTTCACTCTGGATTTTTATATGGCCTGGGCCAACTACTTGTTCTTTCAAATCCAGATGTCTGAAATTATGTACCTCATTTCACCAATTTTATTTGCAGAGGTATTAAAATCCTACTAGTTTCATTGACATTTCTGTTATCTTGGAGAATAAAACAGACTTTCTCTTAGAAATTAGGTAGGGACATATGGGAAAAACATCCTAGGGAATGTATTATTGCTGGCATTGGCAATTAAATGTGAAATGCTGCAAAACTCTATCATTGGAATTATTCATTATGATAAAGTATTGAAGACATGGAAATTATGATTGGAAAGTGTACAGAAATAAATTAATTTTAAAATAATTAATGAGCTCTTTGTCCCTTTTACACTCAAAGGATGAAAAAAACAAAAAGAGGATTCAATCACTCATTCAATCACTTTGAATGATGTCTTCTGCTGTTGTAGAGAGAGACACAATTTGTACTGGACTGTGTCACATCTTTGCATTGAGATGGGGCCACAGCATGTAGGGACAGACATGTAGGGCAGTGCAGCACCTCAGGATGGAGGGATAATTAGTGAGAATAGATGGGGATTTAAAGATTTAAACTTTGTTCCATCTATAATGTAGTATCTACAAGTGAAGGGTGACACGTCACTGAAAGATATAGTTTGTCATAAAGCCAACATGCAATCAGTTGACCTTATTTTGATATATATCAAATGCTTTATTACTCTTTTCCTTTTAACAAATTTTAAAGAAATGAGTGCTATGGGAAGAGCTTGGGGATAGTAGGGGCTCAAGAGAAGGGGGAGGGGGAAGGAAGGGAGGGCATCCATGTAACATGGGTTAAGCAAATACAGCCACATATACCTAGAAGGTCAGTGTCAATCTTGTTTACCTGTTCTCTTTACTGCATCAGAAGCACAGTACTCCCAGCAAGCTCAAACTCTTCTTTAGATAGTCTCTGTTGAAGCTCTATTTACCTGTACATTCAACGTGCTCTTTTTTGGCAAACTGTTCTCTCCTTCTTTGCCCAGTTTAATTTTCTCAGTCTCAGTACAGTTCAGTGCTGTTTAACTGAAGTCAACTTCCTCTAAAACCTGTGATTTCCTTTTTTAAATATTTACAAACTAATTTGGTAAACACAACATTTTTTTCAGCTTAATATGTCATCACATTGTAATTAAAATCTGAAAAAATGTATAATCCCATAAAGAGCACATTGCTGTGATATAAATTTTTAATAGTAATGATCTGCAGAAATGGACTTTAGTATTGAACCTTTAAATGGATGTCTGAAAATGTAAGAAAATATTAGATTTGATGTTCCACTTAGTGTTATATTACTTGGAAAAATCTACACAAGACTATTAGCTGTCTAGCTTAGAAGTGCCATTTTCTTGCATTTTGCTGGTGTATTTTTACCTTTGCCATCATTAAACATGTTGTCTCCTTGTCTCACAGTATTGCTAGAACAGAACTCCAGAAATACAGGCTTGTACTTCCTCAGATACTGTTGAAAGCAAATGTACAGGCTAAACAGAAATATATGCAACAATATCTAAATATAAGCCATTAGGCTGATTAGAAATAATCAGTTCCTTTAGAAGCACTAGGCTTCAACTCCAAGCTGTGTGGAACTGCAAGAAATTGGATCCTCTTCACTGTAGCTAGTTAGCTCAAGTTCACAAGTATTAGGACACCTACAGCTTTTAACATCATGCAAGGGATCAGCATCAGGGTTAAATAAGGACTCAGTCAAGAAGTCTATTGATAATGTCACACATCTGTCATGTACCTCATCATCACAGTGCTCTCTCATTTGTTCTGCAGTAACAGAGAATCAAATCACCATACTGGGTCACACTAAAAGGTTAATTCCATGCAGGCACAGTTTTCAAAGGCCATTATGCTGTCACTGGGCAAGTGCCATTAACATCAAAAGTAGCATTAAGCCAAAACCCCATCACAGGCTAGGGCCTGCTGATAAGACAAGTGTCAAAATAAAGATCTTAAACTGAGGAACTTAAAGTCTAAATAAAGAAAAGTCCACCTGAACTTGGAAGTAAATTAAACTGTTAGATGGTGGCTGCTTATCACAAGCAAGAAAGGACAGTGCACCACAGTAAGTGCAGGATATACTACACTTTACACTGGCCCTGAGTAGGCACAGGCCACTCTGCTATTGTCCCATGTGTGTCCCAGTTGAGCAGGGCAACTGGAGTCAGAGATCAGCAGAAAGAAGAAAATAGCAAAATTATGTTTATGAAGAATAACAGACAGAACTTAAACTACAAACTTATTGTTAGATTTGTGATGCTTCTTGTTCAAAATGTAAACGAGTACTTTGCTTTCTTTTTTACCCCAAATTCCTTGCAACTCACAGGGAACATTCAAGTTCTCCTTGCTTAAAACACCACAGTGCCCCCCTTGAGAGTCAGATTTTTGCTCTTCATTCTCCAGCATATAATATCTGAAATTACTTGTCAGCTTGATGCTGGAACTCTTAAACTGTGGAGAAGAAATATTTCCCAAGTTGAGAGGATACTCACAGCATCTCAGTATCTGTTGGTATTTCAGTATTTGTCTCTTATCCTACCAGGTTCCATATGCTTTTTTTATTTTTTGAAGGCAAACAAACAAGCAAACAAAAAACTGATCACCAAAAATCTACATACCTCTCTCAACTAGGACATGCATTTTACTAGAAAGCACCACCAATGGGTAACTTCCTTCTATTCCAAAACTACAAGAAACTTTTCTGAATTCAAATGATGAGTTTTATTCTGAAAACAAAATAAGACAAAAAGAACTGGTAAAGATTTCAGCTATTAATAGAACAAAACATTTTAATGTCTTTTGGAAAACAGTTGCACCTAGTACCTTCTTGTAAATTTTCTGATATATATATTTTCTTTTCCTCCTCTGCTGTGCATGAACACATATCATAATATTTTAGACCTTTATTTATATCAGTCCCTAGTCAAAAAAGCAATTTTCCACTGCACCCTCATTTGCTCATATCCATAATTTAAGGACAAAGTGTGTATGTGTTCCTTATTACCTCCAAAGGATGTTTGATGAACCTGTGAAAATTAAGGGAAAAAAAACCCAACCAGGCATATTACAGTGAGAAAAATGAAACACCAAAACTAAATCACCAAACATCTTAACGGTGCATTTTAGTGTTATCAGACAATAAAATATAGAACATTCAAGACTAGATCTTGTTAATGCTTACAAGTTCAGAATAAAATAAATCTAATGTAAAGACTTTTTTTTTGTTTTCCTTTGGTGCTGCTTAGTTTCTCTGGAGGAGATTGCTTTTCAAAAAAAGTTGGTTTTAATATTTGAGTTAAATAATGTAAAAGTAGGAAGCTTTTTTTTTTTAACAACAAAAAAAAGTCTGAAGAAAAAAGCTTTCAAAGGAAAAATTCTTTTGTTGTAGATTTCTTCAGATTACTTTCAGATTTTTCTGAAAGAGGCATTGACAAGAGAAATTATTTCAAAAAAATATAATTATTTTAATATCACAAAATCACAGCATGGGTGGGGTTGGAAGAGACCACAGTGGGTTATTAGGTCAAACCTCCCAATATAATGCAGAAGAAATCTGAATAGCAAAATTTTGTTTCTACAACAAAAGGGGTAGGATCCCACCCAGATTATCTGGAGATGGGTATACTCTGTGCATACTGGGATCCCATGAACAGCAACAGCATCTTCAGTACACTGCTATCCCTTGCAGGCACTGACCCTCTCACATATTGTTCAAAGACTGTGTACAAAATGGTCGTTAATGAAAAACTGAAGTGCTAAGTTCAAAACACTGCAGGGCAGTGAAATTCAGCATTAGAACAGAACCAAAAGAATATTGCATAATGAATACACTAATACTTTAAAAAGAGCTTGTTCTATTGCTAGCACCAAGACTGAGATTTGGCCATGAGTTGTTTACCACAATACATTTGGGAACAAACCATCCAGGGAGTTTTTCCAGCATCTGGTTGGCATTACTGCTTGAAATTACTCAAAGGGTGTTCCCCCATGACATCTCAGAACAAACTGCTTAGAATCACCAAGGCAATTGCTCTGTCTCTGTACTTCACTGTGAGCTGGTAAATAACTAAAGCTCATTTCATATACCAGCAACATGCAGCATATGAAGCTTGAATTTTGCCAGCTATAGTGGCACTGAAATTAGTCCTCCAGCTATTTTAAATCAAATCATTTAGGAAGGAGAGCTACTGGAAATTAACTCCAGCCACAGCTCCAGGAACACCACAAAAAATGCTTTGTATTAAATTTTAGGTTGCACCAATCTGTTTGGTTTGCTGTGGCCACTGTATTTAAAAACAGAGGACACACAGGGGAGAAGAAACATAAAAGCCAGTACTATGTGAGAGATATAGAATAAGAATATTCTATTCGCCCAAGTCTTCTTTTAGAGGCATATGAGATGAGCAAAGGCTCAGAGATGATAGATCATGTTTTACCAGTGCAAAAGCTGGTCTGAAAGAGAATGAGGACTATGCCAGGAAGAACTAGGTAGTGTATTGCATACTGTTTCATTACACAGTTCTGACAACATCTTTGAAGTCACTCCATAAAGACGCACAAATAACATGTGCATCTTGCAACCACAAAAAGTCCTGATAATGACCATAGCACTGCTTACTGTCACAACTGACTTTTGACTAGATACTGTCTGTAAATTGATCTCTCAATTAAATTTTTTGCAATGACCAAGGGAAGCAAGTATCACTGATAGCCCTCTGCTTTGCTTACAGATGAACTCCTGAAAGAAACTCCTTTCCCACTGAATTCCACTTCTGTTATGGAGCCATTTTCCTTCTTGAGCTGGTTAAATGATCATCGTGGTGAAATAAAACAGAAGAAATCCTTGAGTATGTTTGGAGATAACTTTGAAACAGAGGTAAGAGGGTATAATTTCTCTAAAAACAAATTGATATTTATAAAGGCACAGATAATTGGTGCCTACCATTCAGACTGAGTGAATCCAGGCCTGGGAGCAATATATAGTCAGCAGACAAAGTTATGCACCCTGACAGAAGTACCTGTCTTTGGTCCATTGATTTTACTAGCTTATGGCAGGGGCTTTCTGGCTTATTACTTCCATTTACAGAATCAACCTAAACTTTATTTCTGTTCATTTCCTTTGGGATTAAAACAGCTCCTTCATTGCCCTATCTCTCTCCTCATATTTCCCAAATCAGAAGCACCAGCATGATGCAAATACTACTCAAATGTGTTCAGCTTCTTTATGTATTTGAGCAGCATTCATGGTCCAAGTCTAATCTGGGTGTGTAAACACACCTTTTTTCTCTCCCCCTCCATCTACATAAAATGGAAACAAGGAAAACTGGACAGCAACCAGTCTGCCTGGGCTGCCCTAAAACATTCCACTTCACAGTTTAATCAAACACAGTCTAGTTTGGGTGTTAAATGAAGCTGTCAACATTTGATATCTGTGCTGTATGCGTGATGTTTACAAAACATATCTTCTCCAGAATTACTTGGAGTCACACTCCAAAGAATCCAATACAGTTGACAGCAAAGTGACAGAGTGTGGGAATGTCAGGAAGAACACAGAGGGAGCAGAAAATGAGAAAGATGAAGTCCTGTCTGCAGCATTTTTAATGTTAATGAAATAAACTTTTCTACTTCAACAGGCTCTTGACAGGGCCCAGGGTTCATGAGGAGGAAGTGCCTGTTCCAAGAACAGAAGCAGGAAGCATATAGATGCAAAACTGAGAGTGGGAGGAGGCAGAAGGAATAGATAAGTGAGGATGCAGAGGAGCATAAGGAGTGGCAGGTGTGACCAACTCCCTTTTTATCAGCAGGAATCAATATGAGAATACCAAACAGTGTGAATTTTAATGTCGGTAAAAATAATGTCATCTTCTATGAATATTCTCCTGTAAAAATAGAGTGTTTTAAATACTGTTGGAAGATGTATACGGACACTTTGGTCACTTGGATGAAGCCATTACTTTTTTTTTTCCTTAGGTTATAGCTTATGGACCAGGAACAACTGAGAAAAGCAAAAAGAATTCAGATATCTGGATATGGCAGCTGGTATGTGGCAATTCACACTTGTTAACTTATGAGTTCATGTTTAAGTTCAGACTGAATAGTAGTAAAGCGTTCTAGCAACAGAAACTGGAATCATTCCCTTCCTTCTCATAGCAAAGATCACCAATAGGCACCACCTTTCAGTTTTAAACTGTAATGAAAAATAACTGTAAAGTGCTGCCACAAAAAAATAGCCTCTTTTTCCTCATCATGGATGTTGATGACAGTGATACTGGCTCCCGTCCTTGTTGGGAATTTTAATGCACCCTACCTAGGCTATATCCTGTAAATATATCAGAATGCCTCCAAGCAATAAAGCAACATCTCCTCTTAGTTCTGCCTTGAAACATTTGTCCTCATCCTGAAGTCAAACTGGAATCAAGTAGAATAAGCTAATAAAAATGTCTGAAAATTTCTTTATACTAAATCAGAATCGTAGGTGATCCAGATGTCCTTCATTCAGCTTGCTTCTAGAATGTGTTTGCAACCCAAAGAAAAAGAAAATCTAATTTTTACTTACACAAGTCAGGCTAGCTTGGGAGGCAGATATTTGTATTAGTTCCTCTTCTACTGAAATTCACAGGGACTATCAAATACTAATTACAGACATCATAATCTTGAAATACATTTGTTTACACTGCAGCTTACATCAACCTGTAGAATTAAGACCTTGTGGCTGGCAAGAACCTGGCTCCCCTGCTTGACAAGATAATAACTTGTCCATTCCAATATGGAGCAACTCAGCAATTTCAGTCAGCCCCCTGCTGACTTGTGCACTGCTCTTAAAGACTTAAAGCACTATGAGGAATCAGAAAAGTAAAAGAGCTTGAACCACTCCAGAAGATTCTCTCAGTAATTTCTGGAGCTGTACCAACTTGTAGGCTGCTAGGTTAGATTGGTGGCAGTGTACCCCAAGAATCAGGCAATGGGTTGCTGCTTTATGATAGGAAAAAATTAACAATGAAACATATTTTTACTGATGCTAATAGTGTTAGACAAGATCAACTGAATATTTAGCTAGACCTCATGAAACAGAACAGGTCTGAGGCGTTCATTCAGTAGGAAAGTTTTGTGTACATGCAGCATTTTCTTTCTGCTGGGGACAGAACATGGAAAATTAAAAGCCTTCTTTCCCTTCAGGAGGGCACATCGACCGTTGCCATGGATGGTAAAACTCTGCCTCTCTCTGCTGGGGACAGCCTGCTTGTCCCTGCCCAGTCTACGTGAGTAGAGATGAACAGTAATGGTTCAGTGCCTCATTCCCCAGCTTCCAGCAACATAAGTTCTGTGTATTCAATCCACACCATGTTGGGCACCACTGGTGCAGAAACACAGCATCTGTGAATGCAGGATTTACAATACCCTCTGTTATTTCTTGGGGCAAAAGTGTTTTCAGGAGGAAAAGCCAGACATTCGTTCTAGTTCACCTCTTATGATAAAAGCTGGAGAAAATAAAAAAAATTTTAAAAAAAAATTAAAAAAAATAAGAGAGAGAGAAGCACTACCAAGAAAACGCAACATGCAAAAGACCTTGTGTAAAGATCTATGGCCTGAATCCTCCCACTGGCATTCAAGGAAAATGCTTGAAGCATCAGACCAGGCTTAATCAACACCAATGCAGGAAGATTTGGGGTTCAGGCTAAGAACACAGCTCTCTTCCTGGAGTAGGATGCATACAGCTGTTTCATAACCTTGACACAATTGATACATATAAATGAAAATAGCTTCAAGAGACAATGGAAAAGAAAATACAAGGCATGGCTAAAGCTGATAAAGTGTCCACTCCTCCTTTTCAATATCATCAATGTTTAATTTGTTGCTTCAAGTGTGTGGTTCCCCTCTATACACAATGCATCATGTCTCTTTCCATTCTTCCAGGTACTGCTGGAAAAGAGCAGAAGAATGTGTTGCTCTCTGCATCTCTCAGGATCCAAAACGCAAGCAGCCTTATAAATAACTCCTGTGTCAGTTGGCTTTGATGATAATCATGTTTTAACCTACCTATCTTAATTATATTTTACTCAATATGCCTGGAAATTTGCATTCTCTAACACAATGATTAAGTGGAGTCAAGTGCTGTGCCAAATTAAAACTTCTTCCCCAAATAGTTAAAGTTTTAGAAAATTTATAATCAGTATTTTTTTTAAGATCTAGTGTTTAGTTTGATTTTATCTGAAAGGAAATGACCACAAGTAGCAGGATTACTTATCTGATTACACATGATACTATCTAGAAGAAATTAGAGGCTTTTGAAACTAAGTCTCTGCCACAAGATGTAGAAAAGGAGATGGGACAGACACTTAGGTAACAGTTTTTCTTTCTTTGTGTCAGATTTGTCATTTGTAATAAATTAGTACAAGGCTACCTATCCAGCCCAGTTTCCAGCAGGGAAGTTTTAATTGGCAGTAGTTCAGAGATCCTCTGAGATCTTTGGCCAAAGGTTTGTTTGATTTTTTTAAAGGTCCTATCTGCTGCACTGCTTGAGATTCTCAGTGCTTTGGTAAGAGAGAAAGGTGCATTAGTAAAAGGGGAAGCCATACCTGCAACAACATCAGGCATCACTTCAACCACCACTGTGCTTGCTACAGGTACAAGTTATTCCCAGTTTCCCAGACTGAGCAGTGCAGTATCAATCCCAGTGATCAGCAGTACCCCACACATGCCATGCCAGATGCTGCACGCTACACTGAACATAACACTGCAATGGGGCTAAGCAGGAGCACCTGGGTAAGATGTGTGCTCCTGTGCAGCAGAATTCTCAAGTCAAATTAGCCTTAAGAGGTATGTTAGGAGATAAGAGAGCAGAAAAATTATTACAAACAGTTTCTATTAACTGCTGCTTCTTTTTAGGCAATGAAGTTTCTTGCAGAAGCAATAAATTTCAAATTATATTTTGCTGCTTTTATTCCAAGAACTCTACTGAAGAGTTTTTGTTTGGGTTTCGGTTTTATTTAATTGTTCTTCACATTGTCAACATCAGAAAACAGGTTGCTTAGATACCTGCAGGTATTATCAATTAAATATTTGAGAGAGCAAATTTACCATTTCCTGATCTTTTTTTAAATTAAAATTAAGTTCAGAAAAATATTTGTTTAATCTATTGCCTTCAAAGCTCATTAAAGGGAGATGTCATATGTGTTTTACTGAAGTGTTCATTCTTCTCATGAGAAAGACAGATGGCTTTGATTTATAACTTATATTTAACATCAGTAGCTTTTCTAGCAAAGCATAAAGCAGAACTTTGCTACATTCTTCTAATAACAGGGGGCCTAATTTGAGAAACTGAACCCAGTCCTTAAGGCTGTTATAGGTGTGAGCTGTCACCCACAAAAAGCTGCTGTATCATTCCTGTGAACAAGGGAGTAATTTTTTCTGATTACCATTGGTACTGGAGTGTTTGTGTCTGCAGAACTGACTGCTCGAGTGAACATCTATGATTGAGGGATTTAGGGTACCAAAGTGTTATATTTTTAGTCCAGCAGTTACAGGGTAATCACAGAAATATTTCCATATTTCACACTGAATGATAAGTGAGTAAAACACAGCAACATGTAGAGCAACATCCAGAATAACCAGCAGCTCTTCATCCCCCCCAGAGGCACTGAAACTTTCAGGATAAAAATTAAGGAACCTTCAGGATAAAAATTAAGGCACATCCTGTGATAAAATGTTAAGGCTCCACTCAAACTATACTTGTGATGCCTTTTATAACAACCTGTGCTTGAACACCTAAATTCTATCAAAGTCACATACTAAGCGCCAGACCAGGAGCGCTAAACCAGAGCTCCATCATCCTTGGTTTTGCCACAGCCCACAGTCAGAAAACAGGACTTAGTAGGTGATCAATTAATTTCTACTTAGGAGCTTCTGTCTTCTAACAGCTAGGTAAGAGGTTAAGGCCCCTAAGAATGGCAAAAAATCAGGATCAGAACAGCAGAAGATTTATAAAAACAGTTAAGTACCAAGTGAAAATAATTTTGTTTTCTCGTGTCTCTTTTGAGAATTATTTCTGTTGTTTTGGTGTCCAATTCCCTTGCCCTCCCACCCTCTCTAAATTCAACAGTTATTTGTGGCCAGAGAAAAAATGAGAGCACAGAGAGAATTTGTTTACTCCTTCCAAAGTGCTTAACCACTGTGATTCAGAAAACTGCAACTTCCCTTTTCCCAGGTTTTCAAATAGTTCCAGAAGGCTTCTGGGCAGGTGGTGAATCTTTTTCAAGTGCTTTACTCTTCCTCCATATTATATCTGTTCTAAACTGCTCCAACAATGGTACATTTATAATTAGATGCACTCATGCTACTCTGCTCATGAGGAAGTTTGCCACATGCAATTCTGGTTCCCAGAGCCCTCTTAAATGTTTTTTCTGTGTATGTGCAGTCAGGTCAGAGTCAGGTCAGCAGATACTTCAGCACCAAAGATGTTGGGATCAAGGTCTGGAGACTCCAGTGCAAGTCTTGCCTCAAAGAAGGATTTTAAGGTCTGTAGCAAAGGCATGTTGTTTGCAGAGTACCCTAATGCACCGCTCTTGACATTGTGTTTGTTCAAGCATGTCCATGAAACACACCTGGCAAAGCCATATCCTACAGAATCAATGAGGTTCAAAAATACCTCAGAGATCTTCAGATCCAACCTGTGATGGAACACCAGCTTATCAACCAGACCATGGCACTAAGTGCCACATCCAGTCATTTCTTGAGCACCCTTAGGGATGGTGACCCCAGCATGTCACTGGACAGTCCATACCAATACTTAACAAGGCTTTCTGTGAAGAAATTCTTCCTTATGTCAAACCGATTCTCCCCTAGAAAACCTTGAGGCCATTTCCTCTCATACTGATTGCCAAGGAGAAGAGGCCAACCCCCACCTCACTACAACCTCCTTTCAGGAGCACAATAATGTCTCCCTGAGACCTTCTTTTCTCCAGGCTAATCACCCCCAGGTACTCCTCATGTGCCTTAGACATGATACACTTCGTATGATTTACACACAGACAGGGCTGCCTTTCTTTACAGTTTTTTTTTATACCTGATACATCTGCACTCTGATTTGGATGCTCATTTTCTACCTGAATGAGACGGATATTGGGACTCTTGATACCTAGTAAACTTGGTACATTTTGGCAGGATTGTGCTAACCTTGTTAGAACAGTATTGCACAGACAGATCATCTGCTGTTTGATGCTTCTGCAAGACTCAGAAGTAAAACCTTTGTACAAATAGATATTCTAAGCAGTATTACAATAAAACCTACACAGATACAAAGCTATACCTGTACCATTCTTGGTAAATTATTACCTTTAAACATATGCAGCATTGTCCAGAATCACAGGCTTGAGCTGACTTGAAAGCTTAGAAATGCCCACAAAGAAGTTTGAGTCCCCCTGCAAGTATCCACAGAGTTATTCCAAAGCAAAATCTCACCTAGCCTAGAAGTCAGCAGGAGTTTTCCCTTTCACTTTGAGTGGGAAAAGGTGACGCAGCCCAATTCTACCAGCTGTTGATTAAAGCAGCAAGAGTACCTTTAGAATGTTTAATCCCTATGAGATCACTGCTAAGCTATGTAAAAAAATCTAAACTACTCCTTCTTTGCTGTAGATATCTTTTGATTTCTATTTATTAAGCATTTAATATAAAGAGTGATACAAGCATGATTATAGTACTTCACATTAAGCAAGCAACTTACAGTCAGTCTTTCATGTAAATTAGCAATATAGATCAAAATATTTGAAGTAATTAATATCTCCTATTACTACCAGGCTAGCAGGCTAGATCTCATTGGGTACTTATGTTATTATTTTGAGCTATGCTGACTTACATGAATGATGGAAATAAATGGGTATATCTCACTGCATTCCTCCTTATTATGATCTCATAGTCCAACACTTTAAAATAATTGATTAGGAAGGTTACATGATTAATGATATATGATTACCATCATCATCCATTCAAAATAAATAGTATTTCTTGAAGTAACTTAAAAATTAAATAATCCTGGTACAGCAAATAAAGCTTCAGCCCTCACCAGACCTTTCTATTATCTTGAAAAAAGACCTACAATAAGCAAGTTCATGAAAAACATGTATGCTTATGGTTATGAGAGAACTACAAGAGAACAGTGTCTGTCCCACAGAGATCATGTAGTAAACACATCCGAGATCAACAGAAGGGCACAAGATTGTCCAATTAAAAAACACAGAAGAGTTAAGATAATGATCTAATGCTATCTACATTTGAGCTTGCAATACATAAACTGACAGCTTGTAAAAGTCAATAGAGAAACCCTTCTTCCTCCATGCTTGCTCTACTTTTAGATCTTGCTTGTTTATTTGAGGTAGCAAATCCTACCAGAGTCATAAAACTGACTAAGTGGATCAGGAAACTACTAAAATCAGGAGTGTTGTAATAAAGCTTTTCCTCAGGCCCACACAGTATTTACTTACACCTGTAAATCAATCTTACTACAGGAAGATAACAAATGCTTTCATTATGTTGTTAAAAACACTAATTGCATTGATTTCAGGTCTCCAGTCACATCTAATAGAACAGATGCAGAGAAAGTAATCCTCCCACCATCACTGCATATAAGTAAAGGAAAAAAATTACTTAAGCTATTTAACAAATTCCTACATAACCAGTTTGTGTTCAAAATGGAAACATTTCAAAGCTTTGGAGTGTTTGTTATTTAGTTTATTTACAATTAATAACCCAGATGTACCTGAATTAACACTTCACACTCATGAAAGTCATCACCTCCTGGTGTGTTTCTAATTCAATACACAAGTATTATAGGGCTACTATTCAGTATCAAAGGATGCAAAATAACACCTGATTGGACCCAAAGTATAATTGTTGATTTTTAAATTAATAATAAAGAAAAAAATTTAATATCCACCCCACAGGTCAAAGTAATTACCTGACTAGAAGTCTTAGCACTGTCAGGTACAGAAAGATCTTATGCTGGATCCAATCAGTAATATTTTCAGTCACTGTCTAAAAATTGTGGAAGGGAATAAAAACTCTTCCTTTTAATGTCACTGGAACTTTGATGGAAGCTTGACAGCTAGAGTGATGTTTGCACACACACTTATGGAGTCAGACAGTTTGTATTCCAAAAATAAGCCCTTAAATTGTGATATCATTAGGGAAATCATCTCCCCTTCTCAAGGTCTGCAAATGATAAAACAATTCTTTCTAAATTGCTGTTGCTCTAGGTTAAATATATCTCCAAGATCTTTGGCCTGGTGATTCAGTAGAATTTGTATGAGAACCACATTCTGAAAGATTTGAACACTACTTTGTATTTTTAGAGTTGCTAAATAGGCACATGTACATGGCCATTACAGTCCTAAATAAAAAATTCTGTCCCTGGTTTTGGAGATAAATTACACTGAAATGGAAGCAAAACTACTTGGGATCTAAAAAACATTTCATTATACAATCTCATAAGCCCCAGAGAAAGATGTTATGACTATGACAAAGTAAACTAAGCGTAGGCAAATTTGGAGATTCAGTGAAGAATATTTGGGTGCATTTTTATTACGTCAGAGAAAAATAGGACTTCTGAAGTGCTGTACAACTATAGCAAAAACATTATTTTAATGTGTTTTAATGTTTTTCCTCTTGAAGGAAAAACAGCCTAGCTTGCTTAGAATGCAAAACCAAAGCACACAGGTGATGGAGTCTGTAAAGTTTCTACTTTACAAACTGTCAGCTCAGACAAACTTTTCTAGATGATAAGTTGTCCATACATTCAAACCATACACTTTATGGTTTGAAAATAAATTTGACAATTCAGTTGTGTAAAGAAATTAAACACATGCCAATTTGTAGAACTGGAGCTTGAAAGCTTCAGTATGCAATTCCCAAACACCACAGGGGTTTGATACTGAAATGCAGCCATTGCACCTTACCCAGCTTTTTGTTAACTGTCTCGTCCTCCAAGGAGACCCCAGGGCAGCGTCTGGATTCCAAGCTGAAGGGAAACTTGGACATCTTCAAATAGGCTCCACAATAACTGCTAGGCTGAGCAGAGAACTGCTTTGACAATGCAGCTGCCCACAGCTGAACCACAAGGAAATTCCTGGGGGTTTATTTATATGCCACTCTGACACACACTGCTCTCTGGGTGCTCAAAAAGCCACCTTCACTGAGGAGCCATAGGGGTCTTTTTTCAAGAGCCAAGCAAAGCTCATCCTCTTCAGGCAAATCACTACTGGAGATCCATAACCTTGTTGACCCTAAAGCACAGTTCCACAAGCGGCAGAAGCCCCAGAAACACCTCCCATCTCTGCACAGGAGAAGGAAGTCAAACCCAAACCTTTGCTGTCCTGCAGGAACACTCCAGTCACAGGGTCTGCTGTCAGAGGCATTTCTACCCCCACTTGATACAGCTCAACTGAGCCATGCAGGAAGCACTGGCACAGTGTTTCTAGCAAGCCAGAAGATAATTCCTACTCCTCAAATGCAGTTAGAGATTATATTACTCTATAAAACAGGAGTACTGACATAAAGAAGGTATCATTACAAAGCCATTGTTCCAGTGGCAATTACTTGCCTGAACACATTTGTGACCTGATGTGTCTACAGCATCTTGGCTTATATTACAAAAAGAATGTGAACACCAAGTTTTGACTAGAGAAAAAAGTCATCACCAAATTGTTGAAACACAAATAGATCAGCTTTATTCATGACAACCTGAGAAAAATGTTAACAGTTTATGATTGTTTCCTGATACTGGTGACTAACAAGCCACATGATTCAGACCTTGTTTCCTTTATTATTGAGTGGCAAATCAACATTCAATGGGCAGATCCACTGGTTAGACAAGAGCTCATCATTCTCTCCAAGAGGAAAATGGCAAATACTGAATGAAACTAAGTAAAACATTCACAAAAAAGATGAGAATTTGTTAAATTATTTCTCTACTAAAACATACTAATTTTGCTTACTTTTAAACCAAGATAGAAAAGTGTATTTGAGCACTGGAATGAGATTGCCATATGCCATCAGAATTTGAGTTTAAAATTATATTAACCAACTCTGGCTTCTGTTTCCAACACGGATGACAATGTTCAGCTGTCTAAACCATTTCTTCCATTTTTTGGATATAAAAGAAGCAATTCACACCCAATTCTTCACTGAAAGCAATTTGTCACTACTTCCATCTTTGCCATTATAGATGCAGCTGCCCTGAATTATGCCAATGTGTTAACAGAATCAGGCAGCTTCACTACAGTAATGCAAATGTTGCCTTGCTGCATCCTGCATTGCCCTAAATGCCATTGCATAGTTGCATAATTTATATATTGCATATATACGCATACATTACACACACACACACATATATTTTCTGAGTATTTTTATGTCCTAATTAGTTGTATCTTGCCCATGCTGGTGAAGTTTGCGCCAAGCATACTGTGTGTGCTTGGAGGTTTGTACCACGACTAGCCCATTACTGGCAGTCAGAGAGAGCGTTATGAGAGGTCAGTTTTGTTTATGTCACACTCAGGATGTTTCAGAAGCTTTTGTGGAGCAGCTACATCTGTGCTCTCTGTGGGTTGGATCCACTCCATACATACTGCTGGAGGACAGGAAAAGCAGATCAGACAAGAGGGAAGTGCTACCCTGGGCTTCACTGGAAGCCAATCTCACTAAATGCTCCACATAACCCAGGCTTTTCACAGCATCCCAGGCACTGGGGCTGTGCAGCTCACAGACGTTCTTCATGGCGGGACAAAGGCTGCTCTTTATTATCAGTTTTAATCTAATAGAAAGGGTTCATGGCATTTATTTCCTCTGTAGCAAAATTAACTCTACTTGCAAAGCTGCCTCCCCCTCAGAGGGAAATAAGATGTAGGCTCAGAAGCCCAAATCCGCAATGATATTTAAGTGCCTGAGGAACTGTGCCAGAGTGTCTGGCAGGGGAAGCTAAACAGACTCAATTTTAAAAGAGAACATAGTGAATGGAGAGACAGAAAGCTCAGGAGAATGAAGTACTCCTTTTATCTACTATGGGGGGAGCTGTTCTGTGGCAAAGGAAATTTCTCTTCAGGTCTTGCTCCTCTGTGTGCTTTAACCCACCCCGAGTGCCATATCCACCCATATTTGAGATGGACTTTTGCTGCAGCTGGCACCAAACTAGGCACAGATGCTACTTCCAGGGTATCAACATCAGTGTGATGGGAACTGGACAGAGATAAATACAGTTTGTATTGAACACATGAACAGTTGCCCACAAGTTCCTTGTCCTGCAGGACTAATAAAAATACACTCTGTGAAAGGTACTAATATTCATCTTGCTCAAAAACAAGGCTAGAAAACAGTGGAAACAGTAGAAAACATTTTTTAAAAACCGTGTTACTAATTATATTAAACAGCCTGTGCATTTTGTCGTTAAAATGTTATTTTCCAATTTTATATCTTAACATTTTACAGTGAACCCATTTTATTAATTTCTTTATATGCCTGTACTGGGACAATTTTATTCTCAGCAGTACTTGGGTAAATATGTAGCTGATGGAATTATCCCAATCTCACAGCACTGCAGCAGAGGATACTTTGGCTCTCTGTGCACACAGAAATTATGGCTAAAGAGGACACGATGGTGGGACTCCATCAGCACCTGAAGGTCCCTTAACACACAGTACACTCCAATATGAGAATGCTAAACTGCAGGTCGTAACTCCTCTCTAATCATGTGTCTTATTCAAGATAATAGAACAAAATTTGGGGGGCTTTAAACACCCTTATTATAGGAGAGTTAGTCTTTACAGAAATACTAAAAGCCCAAAAATTGTTGGCCACATTCCAATACAAAGGAACAGCTTTCCAATGTTGATGTTCAACATCCAGATACATGGAGAAGACAGCTGTAGAAAACAATGAGAACATGAAAGAAAAAAGAAGTCAGTGAACTAGCTTCTTTTTAATTCCATTATTCTGAAATTCAACTAAAAATTAGCTTGTTAATCACCAAAAAGCCAAAAAACACAAACCACAAAACCCACAAAAATTATTTGTTCATATTTTCTATTATTTTACTCTGTTCTCACAAAGATCACACCTGCTCAAAGAAGACTCCACAGCAGAGAAAAGGAAAGCATCCAAATGCCAGGAATATCTCCTTTATTTGTATTCCTAAAAGCCTTATATACAAATGTCTTCGTATTAAAAATTAAAAAAAAAAATCTGAAAATCTTTAGGGGGACTAGGAGCTGAAAAGAGATTTATTCAATTCACTGTATTGCATTTTAAAATAACAGAAAAACACCCTTAGAATCTGACATTGATTTATCTGATTTGAAGTGAGGTTAGGAAACATATGCTAGAACAAACAAGTATCGGTTCCTGTGCCTGTGCTTTGAAGACACACAAACCCCTTTCATTCCGGTTTCTGATGTGTTTACGGAAACAAAAGACATAATTTATCTGCCATAAGGTGTTCACTGAAGAGGTTCATGCTGTGAGGATTTCCATGGCAACTACTTAAAGAGACATAAGTGTTCATTTTTTAACACATTTTTCAAAGCCCAGGGACGTGATTAGCTACAGTAATAATACCACATAAACCACCTAAACAGAGATCTTTTGTTCAGGGCCAAGAAACTTCTCTTTTCCTGTGTGAGAACCAGCTTTCCTAAATTAAAAAAACAACAACACAAAAACCAAAACAAACAAACAAAAACAAATAAACAAACAACCATCAAAAAATCTCATGTTTTCTTTAAAAATTTTTACAAGAAACAATAATGCACTTACATATGAACATATAGCTGAAATAATTACTTCCTTAAATTAGCTAGTGGGCAATACATCAGGTAGTCCATAAAAAATGTACATGAAGATTATACAGTGTCAAAAAGAGACATAAAACTAGATTTTGTAGAACTTTTCCAAATCTATTGAGATTCATTTGCAAAGATATTCCAAAGAGATGACAAGCACTCAACAGTCATTAAAAGATTTAAAAGTACTCACCAGTATAATAAATCTGCAACAACAAATTGAAGCTTTGATGTGATATAGCAGAGAAAAAGTAGAAGCTAAATTAATAAGCATTGCTCCAAAGTGAAGAAGAAAAAAGCAAGAGGCACCCACCTTAGCAAACAGAGAACTGGAGCAGCCAGATCCTGTGTACCTTTTTCCCTGCCCTCCAGGTGCAGTCTTGATCTTTCCAGGCACAAATAAGGGAAAGGAACTGAGCACCTGCATCCAATCCCAACCTGCAGACCCATTAGAGATCACAACTCAAAAGCATAGATGCAATCCAAGGTTAATTTATAACGGGATGGGACTAAGAGGGAGCAAGTCCCAAAACCACGTGGTCCCAACTAAGTCTTCTCAGCCGTGGTCTTTATGGTGATTGCTTGATCCAGCTGAATGTATACATCTCACAGAGAAGGTGGTAGATACCTTTATTCATCACTTAAGGTCATAACTTAAAAGCTCTCCTTCTGCAATAGAGTGAAGTTGACACAGAGCATTAAAGGCAGCTTGAAAAATAGTTTCCTTTATGTCATCCTCTGGAAGAGAGGATTTTATATCAACCCAAGTAAAACTCTACAGAGCATCTAGTTTTTATCTTCTCTTTAATTCTCATCTATTTCAGATCTCCATTAAAACTGCATAACATTAATTTATTCAGGAAAGCTTAATAGTCTCCTGTTGGAAAGTTTTGCCCATTAAGTTGATATTACTGTCACTTTGTTCAAGGCCTGAACAGATGTCCTTTTTTTTTTTTTCCTATAAGGACTATTATTTGAAGCTGTGCTCACAGAGGCAGTTTCTTACAATAAAAATGCCTGGAAATAAATGTTCCCTGTGATACAGCATCTCATCTTCTTATCTTCTGACCGGTCAAACAATGACAAAACTGTATTGTTCATTTTAAAGGACATTTATGGACTAATTCATGAAAGACATAATAGTGGTGGAGAAATGTATCAGGGAAGAGCAGCAAGTCAGACTCAGCAGCTACATCAGCTGGAAGAAGCCACTTTGAACCAGGTTCCACATGAACTCCCTTTACAATTCTACTCTGCCTATTTTTAGCACTGAAAAATACTTTTACTCTCTTGGGCAAAAGGCAGATGGCAAGATTTAAAGGGACTTAAACTAAACTGTCTTGGGACTGCATCAATAGGCAGCAAAACCTTTACCAGGGGTGCCCTTCAATTGGGATGAAGAAAAGGATGAGCTGAGCTAGAGAAGAACAAAAGTAGAATTAATGCACAAATTCCTACACCCACTGATCAGCCAGTGCCCTGCAAGCAGAGACTGAGAATGAAAACAACTCCACTATTTCTTCTCACTGTCTCCATCTATCACTGCCTCTCAGTTTAGGCAGTGGAGATGGCACATTCTCCTTCTCTTTGTTCAACTTGAGTTCAGTCAGTGCTTCTCCTGAGCCGGGGTGAAAATCCTGAGTTCCTGGAAACGCTCTGTGTAGGGTTTTTTACATTCACTGCCACATGGCACATGGATAAGACAAAGCAGGGTCCCTTGTGGCTTGGTTAGACAGTGCTACTGCTGCAAGCTCAGAGGAGCTTTTCTTCAGGATTCCCTGTCCACTGGGAAAAAGCTAACCCTCTCTCTTCTTAGGCTTATGCTGGTGCTGGAGACCAGGAGGGAAAAGCTACACAGAAGGCAAATCCTGCTATACTTGAGTCATCAGTAAAGCAAATGCTCTGTAATGCGAGGCTCCCATGATCAGCAAGGCACTGTAAAACTTGGATTGTGACAATCTGTTTCCCTGAGGCTTGTAGGCTAAACAACAAGCTAGAAAAAGGTAGCTGCACAACAAGCAGGGAAAGGCATCTGACAAAAGCCTCATTAGCCCTCCATTTCCTTCACCCACAACATATGTTTGTTTCTCCTCCTAGCAGCACTTCTGCAGGTCTGTATGCTCAGTACTTATCCTGAGTATCCAGCAGTGAGAAACAAAGGCTGCATAGTCCTCTGAGTTAAAGAGTTATTGTGTTAAAACTTGGCTTTTCTAATCACTGTGATGCGAAAATTCAGGTGCCTGACTGAGAAAAAGACATCTAAAGTAGAACAGAGATGACTGAGAAAGATTCCTGCCACATGTGTACCAAAATATTACCTCTTGATGTGTAAACATCAAATTAGCAATATTCTCAGGGCAAACAGTAATATAGCAATCAAGCAACTCCTTCCAGCTATATGGCAACAACTGTGTGCTTTCCTGTCCTACTACATTTTCTTCAATATTTGTTACACTGCACATTGAGTACACTTAAAACTATCTCTATGCTGTAGACTATTAAAATACAATTATTCTATCCCTTTGTACTACGATCATAATTTTGAAGCTTATCAGCATTTCTGTTTCCATTTTGTAGAGAGAACCCTTTTCCAGGGCTGGCAGCAGCAACATGGGGAGTCAGCAAGCCAAAATGATACTTCGAGGCCTGTGTTTATGGCTCTCCCATATTCCATTGGAATCTGCAATTGAAATCCAGCATTATCTAAACAAAGTTCAAAAAAGCCCTGGTATTTCTAAGAATTAAAAATAAAATAAAAAACACTTTTAGATAAAGCAGTTTTCTTTTTATACCTGTAATTCTACTTCAATCAGATCAGTTTCTGCATTACTGTCCTGTCACCACTTGGCACATTTTTCTTCATAATCTGAGTAGGTATTTTATGAGCAGTTTAGACATTGTCTGAGGATCTTAATTCCCACTGCAAAGAGGAAACTACTCACACTTCAGAACTGTGAGCATGGCACAAGTTTATTCGGTAAATTGTCTTGGATTACTCTATGATTCAGGATGTGTTTCTGCTGCTGAACAGGCAAGTGCTGGAAGTGACACTGAGAGCAGTTTCCAGTCTCATCCCATACCTCTGTCCTGAGGTTTTCCAGCTAGTGCATTTCAAAATTAGAGAGTACTTTGAGGGAAGATTATTCCTCAGGACCACTTCCTGCAGGATGAATGAAGTTTTGTCTCCCTCCAGCCTTTGTAATCCTCTGGCATTACCTCACCATGGATAACATTCTCCATCACTCCTGGCATTCTGCTCACACCACATCCCAGACCATAAAACATGTGGTACAAGCTCCTGCAGTGCACTGTGTCCTCTCAGGAAAAACACCATCTTTTTGGAACTTCCCATTTAGACCATCTTGTTTCCAATTCAAAACAAGCTTGCAATATTAGCCACAGCTCATTTCCTACTTCCCCCAGAACCACAGATCTTTACATTTATCCTCTTTCTATGGTGTATAAGTTTACCTCACTGTGCAAATATGCATAGCAGGGTTTGAATGCATATTTACAAAGAAAATATTGCTTCGGGGAACACGAGGGATGTGTTATTCCCTGTTCTCTCAGTTCAGTCAGCAAAATCTCCTCGATGGATGTCAACAATTTTCATCTGTAAAAATAGGAGCAGGATCTGACAGCCATACAAATTACATCTGTTCCACTGCAGCCATCTGTAATTCAATATGCAAAATATTAATCAAGTTTATCTGACATTATTTTTCCTCCCTCACCAGTTCATGATGCATATTGCTCCTTGGTCTGTTACCATTATACACCAGATTTTTACTCTCCTTAATATTTATTCCTTTACTTTAGGAGAGATTGAGTTATATTTATTGGACAATGCTTTTAAAGACCATTACCTTTTCTTTAATCATTCTATACTTATCATCTGTTATATGGCTTTCCATGGTCTGGCCTTTCTTTACACTGCTAACCTAGCATGATATGTTTAGGTTTCACAGTACATTTCAGTGTTATAACTCCCTATACACTCAGAGATTAGCAGGTCAAGCACCATCCTGTGTTTTATGCCAATTTTTTCATTTCACTTTGTTATCCTGAGTTCTCAGGCCTTGCTCTGAAGTCAGGATTTATTTCATTTTCCCCAACAATGACGTGGGCAAGAAGCATTTCTCTCCCCTCACCTCTCTCCTTTAGGAAAAGCTAAACACGCACTCCCAAACCTGGTTGAATTCCAGCATCCCAGAAGTCAGGCTTAGAATTCGGTACTTTCTTAATCCGTAGAATGTGCTAAACAGTAGAGTGAAATTCAGTGGGGACAACTGGACAGCAAGAAACACACTTAAGCACAAACAAATCCACTGCATAAAAACATGGGCAACAACTTGCTCTGCAAACATTTTACTGGAAAACACTTGGAGGTCATTGTAGATCACAAGATGGAAATGGATCACCAGCACATTAGAAAGGAAAGAACAGGGATGCACAAATAAAATCCTGAAGGAATTCCTTTCAGTCTATGAGAGGAGGTAAATACTCAGTCATGAGGCTGCAGGTAAATACTCTGGGGAAGGAGGGAGGCAATACACAGTTCCACCTCCTCACCCCAGCCAAACCACCACCCAGCCAGTACATGTTTTTTTATTAAAATGCAAAATCGGAATACTTTTTTCACAAGATGGAAGAGATTCTGGTTCAGAATCTGTGAGTCTTCATATAAAGCAAAGCACCTCTCAAAGATCCCCACGATGTCTTATATTTCTTCTTTTAAACTTAAGATTTCATTTTTAGATTTTATAAACTTGTCAGTCAGTTTTGGGGAAAAAATTGATTAAACATGGGCTAAATTTCCATTTGAATGTTGATTTTAAATACAGTGGTCAAAATCTGAACATTTGTGATAAATAAAGCAGTTTCTCTGTATCAAGTGCGTATTCTTTTTGTAATTCTTCAAATGAGATTTCAAATTAGAAAGGTTTGACCTACTCATCCCCTGATACAGTTACCAAGGAAGTCATAATGGACAACAAGAAAGGTGTTTCTACCCAACATTTCGAAGCAGAAATCAAGAATCATAACTTAAAATTACCTCAAAGTGTCCAAAGCACCACCAGTGTTAATGCTGAATTCTACTAAAATCTCTATAAATGTTTTGTACTTCAGGTACTGCAGCAGAAGAGGACATAAATTACTGGGGTTTTTTTCCCAGAGGAACATTTAGGCTTCTTTTTAAATGAATTCTAAACCTTGTAAAATCTACACAAGACTCTCCACATTTGGCCACTTTGCAAATATTAAGGGTGCCTAGATTCTAAAATATTTTTAGGCATGTCAATTTATCATACAGCAAGATGTAAGTTGTTAAATTTTAGCCTGACTATTTGGCCCAGCTTTTTTGTTAATTAATTGAACTAATTTCAATAGCAGGAAGTTGTATCAGAATATATTTCCTAAACAGAGGACACATTTACTAGATTTTGTTTTATCTGATACAGTGGCTATAATCTCAGATGGAACAAGTTGCCTTCTGCAAAAATTTGAGTTTGACTCTTAACAGACAATATTGCTACTTTCAGATACTAAAAGTCCTAATGACAAAACTGATTTAAAAATCCTATTTTGAAAGAATTAAAATTGACTTCCATTTTTACACATCTACTCTAAGGTTTAATCCATCCCATTTACAAAATTTACAGAGTTATCACAAGAGCTAGAAACATCGAAGAAGCAGGGAGCATCCTGGAATTTATTTCTCCCTTCCTCCCTGTCTGGCAGCCAAGTATTACATGACTGAAGAGGTGCTGGCAATCCTAACTATCAGTATTAAAATGACAAACTGAGTTTTAGGGTTCAAACCCATGATTTAACTAAGCTGTTGCTTCTTCCCTTTCCCCGTGTTTAAACCACATTTATTCCCCCATACTGAGTAGCAAAGATGAAGAAATGAGGTAATTTTCCCCTCCTCTACTCATCTGCGTGGCCTCTTGCTGAACTGCCTGCCTCCTGCTCAGTACACGAAGCATGTGAAGCCTATTTTGACACGACATGAGCTGCTACCTTGGCTTTTTTGATGGAAAGAAGAGAAGAAATTTTAAAATTGCACTGAGGAGGGATGATTACAGAAGGCAGTCTTCCTAGCTGCTGCCAGCTTTGCAGGAATTGGCTTAGTAAAAGAAAGACAGGTGCCTGAAACATTTCATCACTGAGCCCTCCTGCCTTTTCCTTATCAGTAATTAGCACGAGTAGCAGAATGTGTGCACTTCCTCAATGGAAGTAATTACTGTGTAGAGCTCCAGAAGTTTTCAAACCAAAGCTTAAAAGACATTTAAATGACATACACCTTCTGCAGGATTTCTAGAGGGACCTTTTTTTCCTCTCTCCTTAAAAAAAAGAAAATGCCATATTTTTCTTACCACTGAGATAAAAGACAGCTTAATAGTGACTAGGTATGCTTCAAGGCTGGATCAAAATTTTCCTGTATTGTCATGATGAACTATCAGAGAAACAACAGATATCTAGCACTGCTGTCCTGATCTTAAAGCAATTTTTTTCTGCCGTTGATGAGTTAGGCTTTCCAAGCCGCCTTTACTCCCATCTTTCACAAATTAGCTTTTCTTTTCAGGCAGGAAAAGGCTGCAGTCTCTGGAAGGAAGAAAATAAGAAATTTGTAACAAGGAAAGGAATTGAAAACATCTCTAAATTTAGGTAAAACTCTTCCCATTTCTGCCATCCACACCCTGCTCCTTCCCAAATAAATAGAATAACTCTGAGTTCTCTCGGCAGAGCTCCTCCTTCAAGACACCATACACACTCTTCAGCCACAGGCAGTAGAGATCACTGGTGTCATTGTGAGGCAAGTCTGCCTTTCTTCAGGGCACTGCTGAGGACAATGAAGTGCACCCAATAGTCTTCCTGCTTGTCACTTATTTGTGAGAGGAGACAAGAAACATTTTCAGTGGAAACAGTTCATGATATTCAAGGCTGGGCAGAAGAAAAACAAAAGCACAGACCGAAAATAATGTGTGAAGGAGGCAATTAAAAAAGGTAAAAGTGATGAAGAAAGAGGGACAAAAAAAAAGCAGTGCAAATAATTACATTTACATTAAAAGAGGATTTTTGTATTGGTTTCTACAGGGCAGAAAGGCATAACATTGAAGAGAGAAATTATTACTGGTAAATATGGGAGAATATCATGCTGCCATGACTATGAATAGATGTTCCCTCTCCAAGAACTGGAAAAGTGCAGCTAGATGTTTAAGAGAGATGCAAGTCTCCAAGCCCCAGACAGGAGCGTGGGAGGCCCCAGTGCCATCCCAGCAGGTAAGTGACAGTGCTATTCTAGAAACCATCTTCAGCATGTACCCAAATTAACAGCACCAGGGAGAACACATTTCTTCTACAGGCTTCTAGGGAAGTTTTGGAGACAGATGACAACATGATACCAAAATGAAGCCAAATAAATCTTATTTTTAAAAAGACAGACTATCTTAAAATAGTTGAAGACTAAAGAGTCTCCTTAAAGCCATAGAAATAGTTGTTCAAGACCTTGTGCCAGAGAAACATGCTAATAAATTCAGAATTTCACCTGTGACTCAGGATCACAGATTTGGTTGATGGAGAACTTTGGTTTTGATAAGGTGTTTTGTGTTCAGCAAGGAATGGTAAAGCAAGAGAGCTTGTGACTCTGCCTTGAGGACATTAGGATGTGTTTTGTCCCTAGAGTAGGTGTGCCACATGCTGAAAGAGAGCCTCAGATACAAGGTCTATCAGTATTGTCACTGGACACTACTGACTGATTTCATCTTGCTGGTGGTCTCTATCACAATAAACAAAATAAAACCTTTTTTGAAAAACTCCAGAAAAACCTAGCTGCTTCATTCCCATTGAAGTCTTTGGGGAAAGTATCCAAGTATCACTGAAAAAAGATCATATTAAAATGATTGAGAATTTTCCTGTATTTCTAAGTGTGAGAAGTTTTTTAAGCCAATATTAAACAGTCATGGCAGGTTTGTGAGTCTAGGTCTTCTGGCTTCAGAGTACAAATAATTTATAAATATAATTTGAGAAATAGGCCAGCGGCAAAAATTATTCATCTGCCTCCTTGTGAATGACCAGGCAAATTACGGTTTTATTTTGCTCTCTGTAGTTAAATTGGTTAACTGAAAACTGAGTGACTCATACTTTCTACAGAAAAATTCATTGTATTGTTTGCTGCTAATATTTTTCCTTCCCATTCCTCTTCAAAGACTGACATGGCTGGACTTGGTGGATCCTTTGCCTCTTATTTCAGTTCATGGAAAAATGTACAGGGATCAGATCTCCTGTTCAATCACTCAGCACCTTCTATTGGTATTTCCCAGGTAACATCAACAGCTACATGAATTCTTAACTTTTCTGTACCTGCGTGCAATGCTAAACTGAGCACAAACTCCGGAAGTCTCCTTACCTCCATTCATTGTCTGGCAGAGGCTCATTCCATTAATCACAGAGACAGGTGGGCTCACATTTTATACTATTATCCTACATGGCACTACTTTCTTTGGCTTTCATAGCAAGACATTCATTATTCCTAATGTTCAGAGCATAGCAGGTATGCTGGACTTGTGTAGCATCCAAGTGTCTCCTTGAAAAATAGCATGGTCCTGAAAGAATCCCTATCTGCTCTACAAGTGCCTTCCCTGAGATCCTTCCAGACTTTTTCTTCCTGCTTATGTCTGGAAAGAAATTAAATTAAGGTTGTGAGTGTCTGACCACATAATTTCTGAAAATGCTTCTGCCTGAAAGCACTGTGTGTTTGTAGCACCTATTAGCACGTGGTGCATAAATGTGTGTGTAGCCTCGACCTGTGCCTCAATCAACTCAAGTTTTGCTGCCTCAGAAGGTGACATTTAGTTTCCACTGGAGAATCTGGGAACCCTAAAGGTGTAATATGCAGGTACAATTTAGGGCAGCTTAGACAGAAGCTTGATTAACTATGAACTCTGGAACAGTATACTTCTCTGCTCTCCACTTCTCTCCCAAGTGTTTGTAGAGACCCAACCTATGTACTCTTCATCACAAATGGCTGGTTTAAGGTTGTTTAAAGAACTCTCAGATCATAATGTGGCCTGGTGATGGGTGGGGAGGGGGATGCACGACCACACTATTTCAAAAAAAAATTAAAAGAGGTGAAAAAAAGCAATTAGTTCAGTGTTAGGAAAGCCAGGTACCCATCCCTGGGAGGGATGAACTCGGTAATTTATTTGATAACTGTCCTGTTTCTGAGGACTCAGGCAGTAAATAACAAGAGCATATGGAGAGATGTCTCTTGGTGGAGCCAATAGGAGCGCCACACCCAGAATTAGCTTAGCTCAAAAGTGAGGACCTGCGAACGATTGCAGACAGTTTTTAGTTGAAATGAACACTTTTTAAGTCAAAGTTGATTCTTAGCCAGCCCTCTCAATCTTTAATATTAATACTTTTACCACCACACTCCTTCCACTCCCCGAATCATAGACTACAAATTGTCTCAGTTTGGGAGGTATATTTGTAGGTGGTGGATGTTACTGTTCTGGATTCCAAGCATACAGAAGCTGTACCTTCAGCAAGAACTACTACCAGGGAGTTTTATCTTGCCATACAATGTGCTGCAGGGGATTTCATATGCTGCTCTTTAAAGATACACTGTCCTTCCTGAATGGGCAAAGAGTTCCTTCCTAAGTGAGCAAAACCAGCTGAGAGGAAATAAGATTACTCCACAGGTAAGATTGCCAAACTTGCAAAAGACTGGCTGCAAAAACAGTGATATCAGAAAAGCCCAGGGACCTTGAGAATAGGATTTTTAAAATCATCCTTCAGACTCACCTCTGATGCATGAATTTTACAGTATCCCATAAAAGATGTTCTTCCTTCCAATGAGAAGTTTATAGGAAGGGAGCATATCTTTTATTAGAGCAATACAGATTAACTCTGCATACTCTTCAAAGTGTCAACTGAAGGTTGTGATTTCCTGTCCTCAGACTAAATATAGGGCTTTTCTCTCAGTTCCTTCTGTCCCCATTCTATTTGATGAGTTGTGCACACAAACTGCCAGGGTGCCAGGCACAGCCCCTACCTGGTGTCCATGCTGCCAGCCTGTGACCCACAATGATTCTATTGGGAGCCACGGTGGGGGCTGTGGTGGCATTCCCTTGCTCCTAATGGCACTTCAGAGCAGAGCACACAGAACCCTGTGCAGGCGAACAGAGAGGCAAGCTTTCCTGTCAGAGGAAACCCCAGCTAGCTGATCACAGGAGGGTAGCAGCCCATGATATCCCTCACAACACTGACATCACGCAAGTGACAGAGAGAGGAGCATCCTCAGCGCCATCTGTTTTGGCCGACTGTTCCACTCCTGTGTGCTGAATAATGAATGCAGACAGAGCCCAAGGGAACTAATTAGTTCCCTCCAAAAGAGAACTGGGGAGTGAATTAACGTATCCACAAGTGTGTACAATCAGAGAACCAGCAACCAGGTCAGGAAGCTGTGTGATATGACAGCAGAGACAGACCCTTTGTCATCTCTTTTTCCAGTAATATCCACCAGTCCTGTTAGGAAACAGCAACTTACAGCTGTTAGTAACACCAAGGTAGCACTATTTGCTTAAAAGAACAGGTGCTATACTACATTTTCTTTTTTTTCCTACTCCTCCTACCTCAATAAAAGAGGTATAAAATTTTAGTCAGATCTCTGACTGCTATGAGTGGGATACAAAGGCACAAGTAACAAGCAGTAAGACATGGGGATACGACCTCAAGTTGTGCCAGGGAAGGTTTAGGTTGCATATTACGAGAAATTTCTTCTCTGTAAGGATTGACAACACTAGAACAGGCTGCCCACAGAAGTGGTTGAGTCAGCATGTGTGGGGGTATTTAAAAGCTAGGTGTAAGTAGCACCTAGAGGCATCCTTTAGTGGTGAAGTTGGCAGTGTTGGCTTAATTGTTGGACTCAATCTTTTCAAACCTAAATGCTTCTATGATTCTAAGTGATAAACAGTGAAGGATAAACAAAGCATTAAAGATGTGGGACTTCTTAGGAAAAAAATATCACAAGTAGGAAAAACAGTTTTACCTAGCTCCTTCCATGAGAAGAGCATTTAAACTTTTCTGTTGACTGATTTTGTAAACTGGAAGCAAAATACCCAGTAAAAATTGTGACTGCACCCAAGCATGGTGATAACTGATGAATGAGGAACCATCAAGCAAGTCCCTGTTGTGTTGCAATTGGAAGTCTGATGAGCAAGACTGTGAAGAAGAAATTATTAATCCCATATACAATTCACATTATTTTATATAATCTGATACAAGATACAAGTGTATAATCAAAACACTCTGGGCCCTTGTGCATTTTTTCTCCCTGTCCATCTGATGTACAGGTCTAAGAACATCCTCCCTACAAGTTTTGTCTCCCCTGGATCTTCAGATAATCATATTAACAACAGCAGTGCAACTCTCTCTGTCCGCTGTTTATAAGCAAAAAAAAAAGAATTGTGTATTAATATTTTTAGTACACAAGAGCACTGTATTGACCCAGATTAACTTCTACATTTTCCCTATTGATTAAAGGGTTTGAAAATTTTATACCTATGTGGTTGTTGTTTTTACTGCTATACCAAAGTTTCATTTGCAAACACAGAGAAAGCTAATTTATAGAGACCTAGCACCACTAATTTGTTTCTTCTATAATTTAGAGTCCATAAGAGCACTCCTCCTCTAGGAAAACATGCATCTGTCTCCCCTAAGTCTCATTTTATTTGGTTTACTGTCTGATAAACATGACAGACATGTACCATACCCTTACGTTTTTAAAATATTTAGCCTTTTAGAAAGAGAAGCCTGTAATCCACAAGCTGAAAAAGCCTGTTGTATACCAAATATATAGACCTTTGGGAGATAAATTACAATAATAAATACCCCTCAGTATAAATACATAAACCTCTCCCACTAAAAAGAGCTGTAAATTATATGGAAATATGAACTGAATTAGTCAAATATAATTATCACACATATGACAGGCAGAAATAGTCTTGTCATGAGTTCTTAGAAAAAAGAGAACTGTTACTTAGGCCAAAGAGGGAACTGGCTTCTGAATCTGATGTGTTTCAAGGCTAAGGGATTTATTTTTCCCTACCAGGAACAGAAAGACTTTTAGATTTAACCCTACTTCTTGATGAAGTCCAATCTCACAAATACAATATAAAGTTACTGAGAGAGAAGTTAACTAAACAGTTAGATACCTGGAAGCCTCTGTTTGATAGATACATCAAGATATTTTTTATTCCTGAATTATTTAATGAAATATGAGCAGAAGCAAAGGTGTCAGTTTGTCTCCCCAAAATGGCAGGCATTCTTGTGAACTATTTACACCAAATTTCGAGCAAAATTAGTGGGAGTTAAAGACTCATTTCAGCTCCCAGAAAAGCTCAGCATCTTGCAGTAAACCATAAATGAGCAAGAGGATAAAATATCTTCCTTGCACTGTATTTCAGTGCTTTTAGAACAGTTAAATATAGGCATATTGGCTAGATAGAAAAAGAAATGCATGTTACCTCTGCCAGTGGTATGAAGACTGTCAGTTTGGCAGCTTCCAAGGGTATAATTTTGTACATGAACTTTTATCAAGAAAGTTTCCTATTCTAGATCAACAGTGGAAACAGTACACAGAAATACATGTAGTCTCCAGCATCTCTGTACTCTTTTATCTCTGTGACTCATCTCTCGAAATAGAAGATACTTTATGCCTCTGAGATCCTTAGGCTTTCTACTCTGAATTTTCAGCTTGGATGTCAAATAAAATTAGTGTCAAACTTATGATGGCTGTTTCTGAGACTATGAAGGTCCAGTCAACTGATCACTAACTTTTAGCAGATTTTTCTCACTGGAATTGCTGGGCCTTTTACATCTTTCCTGAACAGATAAAGGCATTGTCAGTTTGTGTAACAAACAATCTAACATAGGGGTGGTCAGGGCCCTCAGTGAGGTAACACAATTTATAGGGTACCTGTGTAGAAATAGATGTGAAGGCATGAACATAGCAACCAACAATTTCCAAATCTGGGGCCCTAATTTTCCTCTCTATCTTTGCACAAGTCACAACTTCTCCTGCTCTGGAGCTTTTTCCAGTAAGGTACTGCACCTAATACACATTAGTATATGAAAGTGACAGCTCATGTAGGAAAAAAAGGGTTGCGAGAAAATGCATTGATTTTCTATCCAGTTCCTTATTGTCATGGTTTAACCCCAGTCAGCAATTAAGCACCACTCTGCTGCTTGCTCACTTCCTCTCGGTGGAATGGGGAAGAGAATTGGAAAAGTGAGAAAATTACAGGTTGAGATAAAGACAGTTTAATAGGTAAAGCAAAAGCCCCATGTGCAAGAAAAGCAAAATGAGGAGTTCATTAATTCACCACTTTGCAGGGCAGGCAGCTGTTCAGCCATCTCCAGGAAAGCAGGGCTCCATCAGTACAGTGGGAAGACAAAATGCCACCACTCTAAACATCCCCCTTTCCTTCTTCTTGCCCCAGCTTTATATGCTGAGCATGATGTCTCGTGGTGTGGAATATGTCCTGGATCAGCTGGGGTCAGCTGTCCTGGCTGTGTCCCCTCCCAGCCCCTTGTGCCCTCCCAGCTCCTCGTTGATTTCCCAAGCAGAGAAAGCCTTGGCCCTGTGAGTAATGACAACATCCCTGTGTTATCAACACTGGTTTTGGCACAAATCCAAAGCACAGCTCCATACCGGCCACTGTGAACAAAATTAACTCTATCCCAGTCAAACCCAGCAGATATACATTTAAATTATCATAAATATCCACCTGTTATTAAGTGTCTTCAACTCCTCAGACAAGTCAGGGTGGAAAGGTTGGTTTTCCAGTGGTCAAAATCTTGGGATTTTTTCACACACAATTACCCTGAAACTAAAATTTCATTTAAAACCCTACAAGTATTGAACTGTTTATTTTTCTTTTCTGTAAATTAAAGTATGATCTCATTTTTTACTCTGCCTATTTCATACTCGTAATAAACTCATGCCCTGTGGTGCCAGTGACTTTTATAAATCAACTTCTCGACTATCCATCAATCTTTACACAGAGCATTAATGTTTTATTGCTCTCGTTCTCCTAGTAATGATTTTTCACTTCCTATGCTGATTTTTTAAATCAAAAGTACTTACAGCACTCTTCATCAAGATGAGCCCTTGCCAATTCTAAATATATCATATGTGTATTCTCTGTCACTTGGTCAATTCAGAAATTTGACTTATATGCTTTGCTGGTTTTAAATCAAGCCATATTAGGTAATAAATTAAAAAGCTCCTGTAGGAATTTCCTTAACCATTTATATTTAATGAAAAATATTATTTAAGTCCCCTAAAATTCTGGAGGGTTTTCTGTAAATTGTTTTTGTAGGTAATTTTTTTTATGTACAACTGCATGAAAGAGTTTTTTTAAATATCTTATAATGCTCTGATCTGAAGTATTTTAAAAAAACCAAACAGGTGTCTCAGTGCATCCGTATGATTTGTCACTATAAAACAATCACTTTGGAAATTACTGAGCTGATTATGAATGGCTTAAAAGCTATTCAGAATCAATATGGATCAACACAAACCCTTACCTGTCTTTTCATTTATTATTTCTTCTACAAAGAGCAGTTCTGAAGTTCTCCAAGACCTCACTTAACAGGTGATCAGCTTTGCCAAACATTTACCAAGTAACTGGCATAGACATCACTTTCAATTCCTTGCTGTGCAAAAGAGGTGAGACTATTTCCTTTCTAACACAGTAGTTTGTGTCTAATAAGATCCTTGGATAGCTTTTTTTATGGGTATTGCATATTGTTGTTTGTTTAGGAATGATAGTACAATCAAAAGAATGATACTTATTAGATCTTTCCAGCAGTAATTTATAACTATTTGCTAAATGCTCAGAGAATTGGTGTCTTTTTTTCATACATTACAGCAACCAAAATGCCAGCTGGTTGTGGATTTGGATGTGCTTTGTAACATTTTTAATGCTTAAACATCCAATCAGTATTTGTTAACTTTTGTAAACTTAATATTTAAATTTGAATGTAGTTGTGTATCTTGGAAGTTTTTCAGAGCTGAAAGGCAAGAAATTATCTCGTCCTTTGGCAGAGACACTGTAAAAATGGTTTTTTTCTGTCCATCTCCCTGCTGTTTGAGAAATAGGCCGGTGAGATCACAGTTAGCGCTTTTTCCTTCAGACCCTGTCGCCAAAAAGCTTCAGTCTACAGAAGAGAGAGTTTCTTCTGGCACTGTGTAATCTCTGAATTTTGAACAAGCTTGACATTTATACTATATAATTAGGAGTAGCAGCTATGTTGCTATGCTGCTTCTCCCATATGCTCCAAAAATCCAGCATCAGAGACTGAAAGTTCACGACACCACGATATATTCAATAATCCACCTTCAGTAAAATATAATATTCCCTTCTCCTTTGTGTTAGATAGTTATCTATTTTTATTACAGGGAGCACTGCCAGATGGAGCAATGGAGGAGCTGGAGTGCAAAGGTGTGTGGGAGGGGAACTGCTGCAGGGGGGATCGATCAGCTCACAAGGTGCAGCATGAGGTCACACCTTAGGCACATGACCAAAAGCTGCACTTGAAAAGGAATAAAACAAAGCAGTTAAACAAATAAACGATTTTAAAAACTAGCCTACACTGTAGCTCTTTTTGGCTGTGCCCTCTTTCTCTGAACCACGGACCTCTTAAAGTGTTTTATTCTACAGAAATGGAAAGCAAAGCTGCAGCTTTGACCTAGAGAGAGCAAAGATCTACAGATCTATTCTGCCTCAAGCAGCAACTGAAAACATGCCAGTATCAATCAGAAATGAGAAGCAAAAGGAAATACAGACCCCATATCATTAAAAATCACCCTAAAGAGACATTTGAAAGAATCTGCATGTAACCACAAAATTTATCCACTTGCTTACTCTGTTGTATAGCAGGATGTATTTCTCGCATTTCAAAACTCTGCACAGATTTGCTGTGAGGATGGTTATACATAATACTAATATTAAAATCTCCAGCATTGCATCCACACATGCTAAACCATATGAGAGATGACAATATCCCTGGGAAAGGAGGTTCTTATGAGCAAGACTGGTGTTCACAGAGACCAGGAAAGGCTGCTTCCTTTCCTACCTTCAATACAGACATCCTGTGACCAGCTAAACCTCCCCCAGGCTTGTCAGCTCTCACATTTACACTGGGAAGACAATATTGGATATCTATTAAGCAAAAGTTTCATGGGGCACAAACCCTGGAGGAAGAGAGGAATGCAAATTAACTTGCTCAAAAAGAGTCTCAATTATTCTTCCAAAAAGAATAAATTAAGTCCATGGTGTCAGTTCTGTTAAAAAACTGCTGCTGTCAAAGTGTTGCATCAAGGTCACAATTTAGATAACCTCAGCTTTCAAATATTCCCTGAATGCAAAAAACAATGTTCAGACATAACCTTGATGTGCAGTAAGGCATTTCTCACGAGCCCTTCTGTCTACATACAACTCACTAAGTAAAAACATGATTAAAAAAAAAAATTACCAGAAAATACAGAGTTCTAAAATTCAGATTATTTCACTCACTTTTACCACTGCAATAGTATTTTATTCTTATTATTCTTTTATAGCTCAACTCCTTTAGAGCAGCACTATCTGGAATTTGGTTTGGAGGACTTAAAAGTTTTTCACATATTCAGGACTTGAAGTGAAAAAGAAAAAAAAAGTAATTTAAAAGCTGAGATAGAAGGATTTTATTAACATCAGCTAGCCTTTTTCATGGCATTCAAGGAAAGAAAGTAGAACTATGTTAAAGGCAAAATAATTAATCTAGCTTCCTTTAATATTCTCAAAGCACTAACAGGGTCTTCAATGATATTAAATGTTAGGGGGAAATATATGTTTTAGAACCTGCCTGTGCATAGAAAAATTGCTTTATTCACATCTCTGAGTATTGATGCAATCAGAGCACTATTGTAGACTAATTACAAGATGAGAAGCCAATTGAATTATACCAGTGCAGTTTCATTCAAATAATGCTTCACCAGGAATAACTGAGTTGGAGGAGAAGATTAAAAAATCAAACCCAGGAAATCCTTTTGTGCCAAGGAGAAAAACGGTGTGCAGACCGAACCTTCAGTGTGTGGGACATATAAAGTCTCATTACTGTTTATTTCACTTTTTTTTTCTCTCTCTTTTAGAAAAATTAATGGAAGTAAATACACATGAATGAAGATCTTGGTCCTAAAAGTCACGCTCATGTTTGAGAAAGCCATCTTCAGGTCTCACTGCTATGTGAAGGTATTATTAAAGGAGGATAATTGTTTTCATTGAGTGGTATTATTTCATATGCTGTCAGTATCAGAACTGTGACAAGACTGTGCCTGCCCACCATCTCCCAGTATTTGGCAACTTCAGTGCTGAAGCACATCCTTGGAGTCTGCTGATATCCCCAGGCACAAGGCAGCACAGCTAAATACATAAATAAATGTTTAGGGACACTGAAACAGTGGCACTGAACCTTCTGAGGCTGATGTAGGGGTAACTAAAAAGTGACTGGTGTCTGATAAGTAATGGGAGTGCAGACTCAGGGACACGTATTTTGCGGCAATATACAGGGCCAGGAAGCTCACACAGAGATCCAGATCCTTCAGGAGTCCCCAGGGAGCCTTTGTGCAGAGAAAGAAAGAAATGCAGGGCTCAGTAGAGTGCAAACCCCTGTGGCCAAATGCTGGCAAAGCCCTAGGGACCACTCAGTTTTCTGAGAATTCCAGATCCCCTGCCCATGCCTTGTTTTTGTTTCTCCCTCCCACCAAAAAGGGGGGGAAGGGAATATGACACTCTGTCTAATGGCTATTGTGGGATGCTCTGGTAGGAAGGAGGACTTGAAAAGAAAACACTGGCCAAATCTCTTACACTGACTAGTGCTCAAAGTCTCACAGGGCAGAAAAAAAAAGGGTTTGAGAAGTCTGCATCAGCCAACATCTAATTTATAAAGAGGAGCTGGAAAAGTTGATGGAATTATGGGTGGAATGAATAGCAGAAAAGAGAAAATAGACTACAACAAGCAATCAGTGAGCCAGCAGTTAGAAAAGCACATTACGCTACTCTCAGCACAATGGTCTGAGGAGAGACTGACCACAGAGGTGCTGGAATGATCAGAGGGGGTACAGTTCCTTCACAAACAAGGTAAATGAGAAAAAACCCCACACAATTATTTCTCTCCTGAGCACCTGTAGAAAACAAAATAAAACAGAGCAGCAGGAAAAAAATAAAAAACACACAGAATTGCCTATGAAAGCCGTGATGATCTCAGACTGTGCCTAGCCACAGAGAGCACCTGCTGTGTAAATTGCTTGGGCTTTTATTAAAACTTCAATTAATGTAAACAGTTGTAATAATGGAACGGAAACTGAAAAATGGTTCTATACAGCCAAGGCAGAGTCCAATAATCCTGTTTCCTTTCTCAAGCAGAAGCCTAATAAAAACAACAGTTTGCTTAGAAAGGAAGGGCTGAGGGTGCAGCAAAGTGAAACAGGACACGCAGGTGTGGTCAGCCTCTGCATTTGGAGCACACAGGCTCCAATCCCATGTACAATCTTAGACCACACAAGTGACCAAAAAGCCACCTCTCCCTCTGAGACAATCTGCTGTTGAAATGCAGCTGAACACGGCTGTGTGTCCTATGCTGTTATGGTATCTTGCTGCCACAAGTATTGGGTGCATTTTGGCACCAGGTACAGATGTCCCAAACTGCAGCAAAGGCCCAAATCTTCTGGCAGGTCCTAAACAGAAGAGGCAAGCAATGCCTCTCTACATTCATTCACATTCCTGAATTTCTCTCCTTCTCTAGAGATATTCAGCTGAGAAAGATCTTCCTACAATGACTTCTTCCTTTGTGGTCTCCTGCAAAAAAATCTCTGAAACAGGACGTCAGAGGAGGCATAAATGTCACAGAGGAAACTATGCCACAGGCTGAAGGCTTTGGGATGAAAAACCCTCCAGTCCCTAAAGCTCCAAGAAAAGCATAAGTTTCTCTCTGCCATCTCCACAAAATACATGCAAACAAATAATTTGAGACATCACCTAACTTTACTCAGGAGCTCAGGAGGACAAAACCCAGATAACCAACTAGACATATCAGACATCTTCCATATTGTGTTGTCCAGCAGTAGAATATGATCAAAAGAAAAATCTGTGACAATTTCAAGCAACCTCATGTTTGGGGGTTTTTGTTAGGTTGTTTTTTTTCCAAAAATATAACTGTTAGCTGTTGGTTGAAAAGCCTAGTTATCAAAAACAAAACAAAAAACAAACTTTATCTTTCCAATTCATCACCTAAATTAATTAATTCAAGGCAGGGAAGTAATTAAAATGCAAAATTAAAACATAGACAATATTATTTTTGTCTTCAGAGCCCCCAATGTGATTTGGAGTTAAGTTCACATGGGTTCATGCTGGCATGATCAAAGGGAAAAAAATTATAATTAAAAGTGTGTATCAAATCACAAAGCTCACACAACTGGGAACAGCACTGCTCAATTTATGTGTTGCCCCAAATAAAATATTCAATAGAAAATATGATCAGAAATCAGCTGTACCATAAAAGTGCAAGACATAAGTATCATTTTTACATCTCACTATTGCTTGTGCCCCAATTTAATTATGGGGAAAAAAAAACCAAACCAAAAACCACTAAAAACTCAAAAAACCAATTTCTGTACCTTTCACAACCAAATAAATGAAATTGGATCTTAAATTCATTTTGCTGATTTAGAGGCCAAGAAGGCACATGAAGCTGTCTCCCCAGGACTTCCACTGGCAATTCTGCAGGCAGTTTTTGGAGAAAATGAGGATGAATTCCATAGTGCTCAGCACTGGCAGCCTTTCCAGAGCCCAGGAAGGCAGGGAAGCTTCCTTAGGTCCTGCGGGAGGCAGCCTTGCTGCAGACCAAGACTGGTGCTTCTTGCTTCAGAGGACACGCAGCACAGAAAAGACCACCTCTGTCTTCCCCCACATCCAGTCACATAATGAGGTGAAGGAAAGAAACCCTGAGAAAGAGCCCAAACCCACTGGATTATCATGTGCTTCCTATGATATTTATATTTTTATATTTAATCCATGTATGCATTACAAGTTTGCAATGAACGTGTTAAAACTTCAACCTTAAGAGAAATCACTTGGATCAGTGTCACCCCATCTCTCCCTCATAACCAAACACATTTCAATCAAAAAGACAATTTGACATTCAAGAACTTCCACCGGGATTTATGGGCACAAAATTAATCTTATTGATGGTGGCATGTGGTACATTTTGTAACGTCTTTTGTTAATTAGGGTCACTCTCTTACAAAATTAGCTGGTTTCTACATGGCTTAACACTTGCTCTTCCCAACACTCCAGGATAATAAATTTCTTCACCACTCCTTCTAAGTCAGCAATATTGGAAGAAGAAAAAGGAATATTAAGGATATCTTAGGGCAACAATGCTACTACATACTCTGCTATCCCAAAGATGTATTTCAATATTCCATAAGCACACATATGCATGCTTCTGCAATGACTGACAAAAACAATTAAGGATGTAATTTTGTGTCTAAACTTTTCCCAAGATTAACTTTAGGTGGTTGAGCAGTAAATATAAATATCAGCTGAGCCTAATTCTGAAGTTTTTGTTGCATTTTTACATCGAGGATCTTGGCTTGCCAATCACGCATTTCCATTGGATAGTAAACATCCTTAATCTAGACTGATGTTATTCAGAGAGCTGTGAGTAAATTGGAAAAGGGGTTTTTTTTACATGTTTAAGAAATCTTGTGTAAGCTGTAACTTTACTGCATGCATGGAATTTATAAAGTGCTGTGGTAATTATTGCTGTACCTAAAATACAATGAGACAAAAAGAGTTCAAAGAAAGTCAAAACTGCTACAGGTGAAACCATCCTCTTAAGCTTGATAAACCTTTACAGGATGATGCAAAGCTGGATGATTAGCAAACTTCTGCAACATTTCTGAAATGTGCTGTGAAAGGCAAATGCTGCTGTATATTTTGGTCATGGATTATGCTAAGAAACCATTCAGTCTAATCCTTCTGTTGCTGTTGTGTTCAAACATACTACTGTTAGCTGAAACTTACTGCAATTTCCCTTTGCTGAATCTCAAAAACGTCTCAAGAATTAAATCCATGCAGAAACACTGAGCTCCAGCTAGTTTAAGGGCACAGCATGGGCCCTGCACACAGCACTGAACAACAAAGATCACAGAGTACTCCCTATGGTGAAGAAGCCCAGGAACCTCTGACCCTCCCCTCTCACAGCTGTTAAGCTACAAAAATAACAAGTTTGGAGGTTCTAAACCTACAGAACCGTAGAAAAGTTTTGTAAAATTGAAACCATCATTTTCTTATTTCATTCTTCAAAACAGAGGTCTTAATTCACATTATATGGCAAAAATCAACATGTCAAATTTTTTTTCTATTTCAAAGTCATTTTTCCTATTCAAGAATTTTTTCTGGTTTTCCAACAACTGTGATATGTAATCATAAAAACCAGAGTTCTTCACATCACAGATGAAATTAAGAGAAATATTGTAATAAATACTTTGAAAATGAAGAATCTTTTTTCTTATTTTGTCTGTAACTGAAGAAAAAAAGAGATATTCCAGAAGACGACATACTTGAAATTAATGTGCAAGAACTCATTATTATACAAGAGACAGACATGCCTGTAAAATTAATTTCTCCTAGATAGCTTCAGCTTCTAGACATTGCTAGACTTCCTCTAGAACTCAAGTTCATGGCCCTGTCCATAGTTACACTGAACCACTCAGAGATCAGAACATCTGTCTGCTACCAGGAGAAACAAAGAATAAAGTGAGTACTTTAGAAAGGTTCCCAGGGAAGCAAATATTTAAGTGGGGAAAGAAAACAAGTTTAACCAGCAAAAATTGAAAAATAAGTTGCAACACTAAACATTTTGTCTCAGGGAATGGCCTGGTACATCTGGAGAGGGAGTGTAAGAAGGTTTTCTCTCTTACCTGGCCTCTTAGCTATAGAGTTCCTCCCTCTGATGCAGCTGTTGGTGCCACTTGTAGAAAGAACTGAACAGAAACCTGTGGGTGTTAGTGTATTCCAAAGCAAGCCAGATGCCTAAATGCCTTGCCAAATGGCTCTCCAAGGACCACCCTGTACTTATTGACAACAAACACTGAGCTACAAACACTGAGCTACTAAAATAAAGGGAGCCACTTGTTGGTGTTGGGCCAGTTCTCACTGGATGAGGCTGAATGAAAGCAAGAACAAGATTTATTGTTTTATTGCACCTGTGGTTTTGTTGGAGACCTAAAAACAGTACAGCCAGGTTTCACATTTCACATTATATGACAATGATTTATTGAATTAATTAATCATTATTCACTTCCATTAACAGTTTGAAGAGTTCTGTCATACTCACTGTGACATATAATTTGCATATAAACATATCACATCTTGAAACTTCACTTCCTCTACAGCTCACTTCACAGACTCTTGGCCAGTAAACAGCTGAATTTGCCAATTGATTGGGACCAACAGCAAGGACAATGATGAGGAACCCAGGAAAAACTCCAGAATGGCAGCAACAACTGAATAAACAAGTGGGTGTTTACGGAGTTTTGATAGTTCTTGACCTTGTGCTTGGCAGTGGGATTGCTTTGTGCATCTCTTGGGCGTTTATAGGAACAGCTAGAGATCAAGCACCATACACCCATTCAGCAGAATTGTTGCTGATTTCTTACTGATGATTAGTCTGTCATTTCATGTGTAGTACAACTGGGAAAGAGAACTTTGGATTTCCAAACAACTTCTCTGCTCTTTTAATTTGTTCCCATTGACTCTGAACAGAACCAGGAGTGTTGCATTTCCTTCTGTCCTCACATTAGATTGTTTATTTATGGTGGTTCATCATGGTTGTCAAAATTACATACCTAACGAGTAAGATGTTGTATGGCATAAAACTTTGATTTTGTTTTATTTTCTGCTTTTCAGATGTTTGCTTCAGTATTTTCTGCATCACCTTCAAACTGAAGCAGCTGGATGAAAGGAACAGAATTCAAAGAGATATAAAATGCTAATAGGCATTGTTCTTTGTTCATTGTTGCACACATTGCCTGCTTCTCTCCTTTTCCTTCTGATTGGCACTGGGAAAAGCATGCAAAAACTTGGTATTGTAGTCACTCCTTCTATGCTTCAATTGCCTTTATATACCTAAATAATGTGCCTGAACATTATCATTACACCTATTTAAAGAGCCCCCTGTAAAAGATGAAAATACGGGTTCAGCAAGAAATGTAGAACAAAGACTGCAGTCTCTCAAAGCATTAATGCTATGGCAGTAGAATCACTTCAGAATTGTGTTTGCAGCCGTCTGTTATTCCTTATTTTCATTTCCTAAATTAAATAGGTGCTTTGGGATTTTGAATACAATACGGCATCATAGACACATGTCATTTGTGTACAATAAGGCATCATATCCCAGCTGTTCAGAAAGAAAGGAGGATGAGGGAATCCTTGGTTAGCATTTATAGTCTTTTCCCAGCAGATAAAATTTGGGCAAGTCAAGTGCTGTCAGAATGTTGAATTGGCTCCACTTAATTTAATAGCTTTTTTTCATTTTCTGTGATATTAAGGTTTCAGATGAAACCTGAATGGCCCAAACATGGAGTCTGGTCAGCACAAACAGCACTGTAGTCACTAGAGAGAGCCAGCAGCATGTCCAGAGGGTGGCAAATACCACAGAGAAATGGACTTTTCTTGTTAGACACACTCTCCACCTAATGATTGCAGAGGAGATCTAGCATGACTCAATTCCTGACACAGAGACCTCAGCTAAATTGCTGATGGTAGGTAAGGTGAACAGAAGTGTACATGTCATTACCTCTGAAGTTCCAATCTCAATGGGAATCAGCTTTCATTTAACAAGAGTGGAAAAATCTTTTTAGAAGAGCAAAGCATTAGACAAAAAATAAAAATCTGGCCAGTGCCCCACTGTAAGTACAGGAAATCCATCCAATTGTTCCAAACACTATTCAATCTTTCTTTGACAAATCCAGACACAGAAAACTATATCTATCTCTGAGGAAGCCAATTGAAGTGTTGCAATTATCATCAATTAATTCAGAATTTCATTTAGGAAACCGAAGTATGAGATGAAAACCAAGGTATAATAATTAGGTTTTGAGAAGCACTTTCAATAAAGAGGCAATATTGGACAGGGCTTTAAGCAACCTGGTCTAGTGGAAGGTGCCCCTGCCCATGGCAGGGGGGTTGGAACTGAATGGCCATTGGGATCCTTTCCAACCAAACCATTCTATGGTTTTATGCTTGACAAACAAAATGAAATGGTGGTTGATACAGAGAACATATGTTAAAATACATATACTGAGGTATGAAGCAGAGGACAGAATGACAAAGTGAGAGCATATGTGAAAAGATGAGCACTGGCAGAAAAAGGGTAGTTTGAAGTCAAGGGATCACTCCAGACTGACACCCAAATACTAAGATCAGAAAATGCCTTCTTATTTTGCCTTGGTAACCAGAAAAGAAAAAAATAATCAGGTTTCCACAACTTGATTATCACAATCTAGAATCAAGTCAAGCTTCTAAATCCAAATATGTCACACTCTGTATCCAGTGCAGAATGAACAATGCACAAACCACTTGTTGAATATCAGATTGTGAGAAGTCTGAGTCCATTGCATCCATCATTACCTAATCTCTAGAAAACAGCTAAATAGCAAGACCAGTTTCTCTAAGACAGCATACATTATATTGTATGTTCTCATCTTTGAATCATGCAGAAAATAATGTGGGAGTGCTTTTTTATTGGTATCAGTAGCAGATTCAGCTTGGGTTTCACAGGATTTTCCTAGAGCAGCCTTTCAGTTCCATTAGCATTGATTAACCTCGTATTAACTCAGTATTTACCTGGATTAAATAAGAATTCTCACATGCTTCATTTAAAGATCTAAATTTTTCATATGGCTGAACTCTTCTTGCCGTCTTAAACATTAGAAATCTTTTGTCATCTCTTCTTCTAGTGACAATCAACATTGTAAATTCAATGGAGCAATGTCAAATTATATCAGTTACAGATTTGGCCAAGGTTAAGAGTAATTTAAAATTTCTAAGCTGTCATAGAGCAGGCAATAATTGTGCAGCTGAAAGTACTACCACAAAACACACCAGCAATAGTGTGGAAAAATAACTAACTTCACATGCTTGTTCTGGATAAAACTAAGTGCAGTTAATGGCTGGGAATGGTAAGAAAAGCTTCAAATTTCAAGGTGTTCTTCTTCAAACATTCATGGGAAAATAATTTAACTGCCTTTTTTTTTCTTTTTTTAATAATGATTTCTGCCTTAAGGAGCTGCTGTAAAATTAGTACCTTAAAAGGCTTCTAGAAAGTGGTAGCAGATCACCAGTAATTGTTATCAGAGAACCTTATTGTGGATATATTCAGAATTATCATACAGCTTCAATTTTAATTTAAGAATTCCTGAAGGAAAGGTTATGCCATATTGCTGCAAAAGGCTAATCTGGTCTTCTTTCAACTGAATAAAATCTGTATTATACTAGTATCCTGACATTAGAGTCAGGCCCAATGCTTTAAAGGGAGAAGCTTTTTTAATATCATTATTAAAGCACATTAGGGTTTTTATGGTGAATTTCATTCCCTGCACATATTCAGAGGCAAAACTGAGTTCCTTAAGCCCTTTATTTTTGTGTGGAATGAGCTCCTTCCTTTCTGTATAAAGCAGTGGCACTGTAATACGAAATTTCCTCTTGTAGTACTTTTTGCTAGCCAGACGCTGAACAGAGAGAATCGTGCACTTGTTTTCATTTGCTGTTATTTTCCATGCTACACAGTCAACCAAAGTACAACTGATGACATGGAATCCTCTGATATTTCAAGTGTTTTAAACTGTTGAGACCAGCATTTGCAGCAAAGGCAAACCTCCATAGAGAAACAGTCGCAGGATCTGAGAAGACAGATTTAGAGCCAAAGAGCTCTTGCCAGCTCCTGAGCCTGACTGCATGTGAGCCAGTAGCATCTGGACTCCCTGCCACCCTGAGATTCAGATGTATATTTGTGTTGCAGGGAAAGGGAACACCAGGCAATGCAACACTCCTAAGTTCAATTTATTGACAGAACTAAGCAAGGGATGAACTTTGGCAGAAAATGCTCTTCATTCATGCACACATAAACCAAGACTCATCCCAGTAACCACCTAAGCAGGTTGGCTCAGCCTTGCCTGGGGGCAGCACAACACCCCACAGCACCCAGACCCACAGTCAGGCTCTGTTCAATGGCTCAAAACTGACAGTTTCACCCTGTGTGCTCCTCCTCGTCCATTCCTCATCCAGTGGTAGGTGTCTGCACAGCAATGCTTCCCTTGATCTCACCTTGATGCCTTAAGTTTTAACTTTCATATTCTCCAGATTCTGCACTGCATTAGTATATAAATCTGAACTTTATAGATAAAGTGTTAGCAAGTTCTCTTCACAGTTTAGTTAGACAAAACAATCCTTTTCCAGCTGGAGAACCAAGGACACTGCTGCAGCTTCAGGCCCAAAAAGAGGATTTTATAGCCACTATTTGGCACAGGCTGCCAGGCAGTACCCAGGAACATCCCTGTCCATCTTCCCAGCAGGTTCAAATAATGCACTTGTATAACGTGTTGATCCGTGACCTGTGCCAAGACACGATACACTCTGTTCCCGTTTGCACTTTCTTGTCAGCTATTACTCACTGTACTCAACTGTGAAACAAAGCATAATTATGAAGGCACAGTGACAACCAGCTCTGCCCCTTTTTCCTCCTGATCTTCCCTTTACCAGTCCCTCTTCTGCACAGAATTGTTCATAGAAGCAGACAAAAAAATCTGAACAAAGTTGCTCCTGCAACATGATCCAGACACAACTCAATTTGTCTTGTCCAGATACACCTTAAGCCACCAGACTCAGAATGCCCATGCAAACAATCAAAAAAGCAGATGATCTACCTGTTCCTAAAGCAAGTTCCTGTGTGAACCCCATCAGACAATGTCCCAAGAAATTTTCTAATTTGTTCCTGCTTTGACTGCTGATTTGACCAGATGCACTCCAGAGGTCCTCTCAATTTTATAAGGTCCTCTCCAACCTGTTTTGCTATGATCCTCTGACATGATCTCCCTTCTACACAAGCTGTTTGCCGTTGACTTTGCTGCTTATATTCTTTCAATAATGAAATCCTGAAGCAGGCCCGAGGCAATTCATATGTACCAAGAAGACAGAAAAATCCACAGCTGGAACAGTCATCAGCAGAGTTTTTAACATCTCTTCTAAGTACAGGGTAGAAGCAAGCTTTTGGAAAATATGTTTTTAGGGTACCTATTCATTGTAATAATTGAAGGTGTCATTGATAATGAATTACTGTTCTTGTTACTGGCCTAACAACCCTTTTTATCTTGGGGTTGCATTCAGCAACTGTAACATGTTGATTCAATGCTGCAACATACTGAAAATAAAAGCTGTGTTGATGTAATGCAAAAACAATCTATTCATCATTCTGACACCCAACAAATAACTTTTCCTCTTGAATCTGGAAATTATGGCTGCTCCATGTGTTGCTAAATCATGCTATTGCTATTCTACAGACAGTTCTTATTGTTTGGCTTCAGGTTTTAGAGTTTTTTCTTTTCCACTGGCACATATTTTCAGCTTTCTTCTTCCATGTGCTATTGTAACATGTCCTTAACAGGGGAACATGAGCCACATGAGCTACTTACAGCATGTAGCTCATGCACTTGTTATTATCTACAGTTCTCATGAACTGTACTAGACAGTAAAAAAAATTGTTCTCCCCAAAGACTAGCCAGGATAAAACCAGCACAACCTAAAGAGACCATCAAGTCAGAGCTGGAAATCCTGCTGGGATAAGAAACCAGTATCTCATGATTTCAACAGATTGCCTTTCATCTGGCTGCTGGCCCTCCTCGTTAATACCAGTGAGATGTTATTTTGATTGAAGCACTTAACAATTTTCTCTTCATTCAAATTATCTATGTGCAGATTCTCTATTGACTACTAGCTTGCTGCTTTTTTGAGATAGGAAAACAAAAATACTTCTAGGAACATAAATCAGACCAGAGATTCCCTGCTAAATACTTGTCAAATCATTTCAGTAAGCATTCACCATTTATGCTTATTGCAGCTGTGCATCTTCCATGGGGTCTAATTCACACACCTTACCCAGCAAACTCCAAACATTTCCCACGGGGCATTCACCTTGGTGAGCTCAACCACAGCACCTTTTCAGCTCTCATTAGCAGGTTTCCTTCACCTATGGAAGAAAGGACCAAGGAAAACATCCAGCATACTCATCTGAACCTGAAGTTAATTTTCACAACTCCAATTCAGAGTCACATCCCTTTTACCAGCATTAGATGCAATTTCCAAGTCCATTGGAACTGGGATGACCATAGGCTAGTTACCATTAGAAAAATAAATATTTGCCAAGAGTTGCCAATGCAACAGTGTGAGAAGATTAACATCATCAAAGATATTCACTTGGCTTCTAATTAGAAATGTGATTTAATGTTTTACCCCCCTTTTTTGTTTCTCTTTTAAAATATCCATACGTTTGACATTTTTGTTCATAAGAATATGAACAAAAATGAACAGAAATTAATTCTGGGTCTATGGCTTAGATACATAAGGAGATACAATTTTTATTTTGTTTCAAGTGTAAGGCATTTTTAAAGCTTCATTTGTCAAGTAAAATCCAGTAATGTACATTCATAATATAACCTGTCGCACAGCTTCATTTTTAGTAATGAATGCTAAGCTTCTGACTAAAGAAACTGGTAGAAAAGAAAGGACTTTTGCCAGAAAAACCATATAATTTTTTTAAAAAAAAATGAAAAATTACTTCAGAACAAAATATTTCATTTCAGAAACATTGCCAAATGGGAGACCAAGAGAAAATATCCTTCTGATATTTGTTATAACTAATCTCCATCATAGATTTATCTTCTAGGTTGCACATTGTGTCACTGTTGCAACATAATCTTTTGCATCATCGAGAAGCCAGGTATACCATGGAATTCTCTGGTCAGAACACATCAAGAGCAATTCAATGGAGCTTGAAATCTCAGTCTTATCATCTAAGAAAAGACAACCATGATTCCCATTATGCACTGTAGCAGAACTTTTTAATTAAATGTCTTATTATCAGCCAAATACTGGCCTATCCAACCATTTCTATTTTTGAAGGAAAATAATAAATCCAAGTGACTTGTGACAACAACTCCTGTCAAAGGCCAATATATTTTCTACAAAATAGCAATATTGACTATTAAAAACCCCCACACTCGGACTATTTGGAGCAAATGGAAGTAAATACAAATAGCTACATTGGTTAGGGAAATTATTTACATACTTAACTTTGCCTTTGAGGTCTTCAGCTATTTCTATTTCTCTTGTCAAGGTTGGACTTCATGGCAGCATTTTGCCCCAACAGCACGGTGGCAGAGAAAAACTGGGCTAAAGCTCCCTCTGACACTGAGCAGGCAGAGTGAGTGGCAAAAACAGTGACCTTTAAGGTAAATATTGCTTAGAAACCTTGAAATATAGAACCAAGATAAAGCAGGGAACTTTATTAGATGCAAGTTACCTTCTTAAAAAAGATCTTTTAGTCTCACCCTTCTGCATGCAATTTCATTGATTTATGTGAGATTAACTGCATACATCTGGTTTGCAAGAACTCTGGCAGACAACCTATGAGTTGAAGAAAACCAAAATAGCTGTCTGAACTGCAGTTTTGCATTCAAAGCAAGTTATATCTCTGCTTGCCATCTGCCATAATTATTATTGTTTCTTCTGAATGGTCATTGCATTTGAAATGTGTTTGAACAGCATTGTTCCTACCAGTTATAAAATTATCCTTATAATGGGTTTACCAAATTATTGATTCAAGGCTTTTTCATAAGTCAGCCACAGAAAACAACATGTTCGGTAAATAATGCATTTTGCAGAGGATTAGAGAGAAAAAGTAACTAGAAAAAAATGGTTTTTCTTGCTTCTTTTATGTGATTTCCCCACCTCATTTCTCTTAACTGTTTTGTCCATAGGTGATTCAAAACTATGAAATTCCTATCCAGGAAGAAAATATCTGCACAGTGTCAGTTCTCATATCTTGAGTACTACAGTGAGTGAAGTTTTTGATGCCCATGCTCCCAGAGTCCTGAGATTATATTAAAAATTTAACAAACTTTTTGAAATAAATGGAGAGAGCAGAGAAAATGGAGAAAGCAGAGAGGTTTGAGAATAAGCCTCACCCATTTCCTCATGTTTCAGAGAGCTGAATGGTTTTTTGAAAAAGAATTAATGATTTTTACTGACCCTGGAGGGCTTTTTAGAAGTGTGAGTCCATTCTGACAGTTTCTTTATTACAGGAGTTTGATTAGCAGTTCTTCACACAAGAGCAGTCAGTTATAATAGGGTGCAGGGTGGGTCTCTAATGCAGTTCAGAGCCCAGCCCTTATGGCATTATGTCCTGGAAAGGCACTTTTTCCATTCCAGAAAAAAGAATGAAATTCTCTGCATTACAGAACATTCTGCTGCAGCAACAGCCTCTCCTTATCTGCTTTGTAATGGATTTTGGAGGGTGATTCGTTGTGGGCCAGGATGCAGGGCAGGCATAAAGTGCTGCCCACTTCCATTAGCAGCCCATGGGGTCTGTGAGAAGTACCACGGGCAGGAACAGCCAGGACAAAACTCTTCCAGTGATGGAAAGTGCATCAGCTTTTTAAAAGCTTCAGGGAGCAGGAGGCCAGGAAAGGCTACCCAAGTTATTGAAAAGCCCACTGTAAATTATGCCTACCTGCAGTACACCCTAAATCATCCCTCACCAGCTCTGGGGGTTTGCTGCAGCGCTGGTTCCCCTGTTTCTCCCTGGGCAGAGTTAGAATCAGCAGAACCCACAGCAGCCATCCTGAGTCACCCACCTGAGGCACCCTCCTGCACATCACCCCCTGGAGGGTGCTTGGGGCTCGCTGCTCTCACAGCTATTCCCAGCTGGAAACCAGACAGAGTGCTGAGAATCCACATTTCCTGCTGCCTTCCCTTTCCATTTTGGTGAACTGGCACATCCAACACGTTCCAGTAGATGTGGCAGCCTTGACCTGGGTTATCAGGTGCTAGTGCTCCCAGATTCCTCAGCAAGGCCCAGCTCTTACCAAACCCTGTACTTCTTCCAGCAACAGATGCTTTCAGTTTTCCCATGATCAACACCTTTAGCTTGCACACATGAAACTATGATTGGTTATTTCAGGATACAGGAATCGATTTGCATAAATGCCTGCAGATCATAAAAACACTGAATGATTTGGGTTAGAAGGGTCCTAAAAGATAATCTAATTCCAGCCCCACCTTCCCTGGGCAGGACACCTTCCACTAGAACAGGTTGCTCAAGGCTCCATCCATCCTGGCCTTGACCACTGCCAGGGCAGCATACACTTCTGAAAATCAACAGCATTTCACCAATAAAGCAGCTGTAACCATATCTCTCAATAAAGTAAACTTCAAGTGGAAGGGCACTTTATTCCACCTTTATATTTATGACTTTGGATAATTAAAAATTAAAGAGATGTCACAGGATAATTCAGGTTGAAAAGCACCTCAGATAAAAATATATCTGCTCAGAGATTTGAACTTTTGTTTGCAACTGCAGTGAATATTTTTTTTTTAAGGTTTATTTTTCCTAGTCTGTGTCTCTAAAATTTTTCTTTACTTGAAATAAACTAGGAAACATATTTAGAAGCTTACAAAAACTAATGCACTATGCTGGGAGAATAGCCTATGTGTGCAAGCCAGCACTTTGCTAGGACAAGCCATTCCTTGCCTGGCAAATTAACTCTATTGAACAAAATTGTCTTTAAATAAGGCTCCTGTAATTTAGCAAAGAGATAATGGTATGCTATCCAATCACAAATGGCCTCCCTCACACTGTCAACAAACATGGCAAACGCAAGGCATCAATTTTCAAAGAGGGAAATAGTCCATCTGTGGCAGACCCATTCCTATGCCTTCACTGTCACTACATGAAAAAAATCATTTGGACAAATATAAACACGTGGTGTGGGGGCAGAAGATCTTCATCACAGAAGAGAGAGGATCTTTGCCTCAGAGTAACAGCAGTTACTTAGGATCTACCTTACTTGGTTGAAGATTCTTACCAGTGGTTAAAATGGAAACATTTATTTGTACTTACATTAATATTAAATATTATCAGCTTGGCTTCAAATCTTTTACCTTCAAAGTAATTAATAAATACTGGTTTTCAGGGATTTAAACTGTTTCTTAAAAGTGCTTAATAATTTTACTGTAGCAAATAATAGCAGAAACAAGGAGTTCATTACTCTAATGCAAAGATATTCACATAATTGTTACTTAATAAAAATTCTGCAAGAAAATGTGTGGATTGTTGTTCTTATATGCATTTAATACTACCACAGGTCTTTAAAGAAGGCTTTAAAAAGCAATTTTTGCAAAAAACTCTGCCACAAGGACCTTATAGTCTTAATCAACCAACTTAATTATATTCCTTTTATATCTAAAGATGGAGATTAGATATTCAATTATAAGAATCTAAGTGTGTGAAATTAGATGCTTTAGATGCCTCCATCCACTTCGAGATGTGTGGCATTTTCATAGACTAAGTTTATGTCCAGATAAAATCATTGGACTAAAAATTTAGAAATGCAGAAAATGTGATGGAATTATTTAATTTAATCTTTTTCTCTCATTCGTTTTTTGTCTGCTTTTATGTTTCAAGGCAAATTAGCAATAAGTGATTATGAGATTCTGCATATTATGACAAGTATATTTCTAAAGAACTTCTTGAAATCAAGCTTGTAATCTCCTGAAAAAATAATTTGTGCCAAAAAAATCTAAAGTTATACTTTTACCAACAGCATCTTAGTGTTTGGTGCAAGTTACTCACATTAAAAACATCTTTTAGTTTGAATTTTAAAACAAGATTTTTGCCATTTTCAAAAGTTTCAGTCAACTCCTTTCTTTCCTCCCTGTGACTGGGGTTGGTTTTGGAAGCTGATTCTTTCATATTTGTGAGACAGAAATCTTCTGAATAACTGAAAAGAGATAATTTGGGTTGATTGCACATAACAGGGAAAACAGCTGAATACCTCTAAGAGAGCTTAGCCTAATCCCTGCTCTTCCCTTCCAGTTTTTCCTTGCAAGGTGAAGGAAGTGGAGGAGAGGCCAAGCAGTTTGACAATCACTATGTGTTGCACCCCTGAAGTTACAGTGTCCTTGTATATCTGAAACAAGGACAGTTTCTTGCTGAAGGCGATTTCCAAAGTGCCTACTAATGAATTAATTTTTGTACTTCCTCAGGTGCTGACAAGGAAAGAGTTTTTAAATTTTTTGTTTGTTTGTTTTCTGATTTGGGTTGTACGTAGCCTATTAACATCTTTGTTTTTTCTTCTCAGGCTTTTGTTATCATATTTTCTAAAATATTAAATAAACTCCAAATTTAATTTTAGAATAGCAATGCCAATCACTTGCAGCAAATTCAATGGCAGTGACAAATGTAGCACATAGTCTTGGGCATAATTATCCAACTTTGTATACTTATCCTAATGGTGTTTTTTTGCTACTGAGATGTCATTGAAAAATGCCCCTTTAAACATTTAATGAAATATATAATAAATTTATTACTGTTCTGTGATTTAATTTCATTTATATCCTCTAGGTCTAAACCACAGTAGAGTAAGAAAACACTGGGGGGAAAAAATGTCATCCAATAGCTTTTACTACAGAATTTCTTGATTAGTTTGTGATGGATGTGACCTGAAAGTTAATTCCTGGAAAATACTGAAAGAAGTTCATGGAAGTTTTGCACATTAATTCACTGTATGCAATAGTACTTAAACATCAATTAGGCTTATTATACCTGCATGGAACAGTCTGTAATACACCCAACCTAACTACAACATTCAAAAACCCATTTGAAAGCAAGTGGAAGGCAGATGCTGTTCTCCCTTACATGACACCAGTGCAATTCCACAGGAATTCAGAATATTCTGATGCAAAGGCTCAGTCAAAATTCATGCAGAACCCTTGAAGGGCTGCCAAAGGCAGCTTCAGCAGGAAGGCTGTGCCAGGGGCAGCTCTGGGGCTGCACAGATGTGTCACAGCAGATGGGAGTGATGGGATGGGTAGCATGAAATTTCCTGGCTGGGCTTCCCTCTGACAGCTGAGGCAGGAGAGCTGCTCTCTAGAGCACATATCAGCCTGAGCCAGAGTGCAGCTCCTCTCTCTCCTGCTCCCGTGGAAGGCCAAAGCAGCAAAGGTAGCCCAGCCACGAAAAGCCCATTGTTCTGACCTAACATCAGCATGGGTTAGACACAAAAAATTCATCACTGCTCCAAACATACCTGCCTTGAAATATAATATGATGTCTTTTAAAAATGAGAAATGCACCTAAATTTCCCACACACTCAAGACTAAACTCTGATATTCTGTAAACCAATCTTTGGTGATTATCACATCAAGCTTTCTCTCCGCAGCAAGTCTCCATCACTCTTTTCCTAAGAGAGCAGGGGAAACAACATCCTCTATTCTCAGATTCTGTCTTGGTAAAATCTCTTATAATTTTTCTTATTACTCACAGAAGTAATTTCAGGTGGCTGCTTTCCATTTGCTCAGAAATGTCATAAGCACTTGCCCCATGCCCCAGCTGCCCTTCCAATTCTCATTTACCGTATTAGAGTCCTTAACTCTGGGTCTCTTTAAGGGACTTTGCCCAGGGTAAAATACACCAGTGAGCTTGCACAGCCAGCCAGTTCAGGTTACAGAAGAGCAAAGTACTCTGGCTCATCTCATTGGCAAGGAAGCCAATGGCCAACATTTAGAACTTGATCTCATTGCGATGTGGATTTTTTTTACATATTTCCCTGCAATCAAGGCAGAGTGTGCTGCAGAAACCAGAATCCAAAAGGGAATTCCATTACTGTGTTAGAGCTAATCCTGCAATTGCTGCAAAGCCAAGACCTGGAAAAAGATTTTTCATTCTTCTTAATCACAGCTAATGACTGAGCAGCCATGAACTGTCTAAAAGCTAATAAGGTTCTTAAAGGGTGAAGCAGAATAAACAGCAGAACTGGGACTCTTTAGCCCAGACAAGAGAATGCTCAGGGCAAATCTTACCAATGTACATATAAATACCTGAAGAGAGGATTAAAGAAGATGAAGAGAGGGTGCAAGGAAGATGAAGACAGGCTCTTTTCAGTGGTGCCCAGTTCAAGACAGGAGGCCATGAGCACAAACAAGCACAGGAGGCTCCTGTGAACCTTAGGAAGCACTTCTGTAGCTTGAGGATGACCAAACAGGGGCACAGGACTCCCAGAGGGATTACAGAGTCTCCCTCCTTGGAGATACTGAAAAGCCATCTGGACAAGAGCAACAGGCTCTGGGTGGCCTTGCTTTAGGAGAGGACTGGTCAGGATGACCTCCAGAAGTCCCTCCCAACCACAACCTTTCTGTGATACTGTGATAAATGTTAATAAAAAATGCCAGTATAAAGCTCTAATACTAATCATAGCTATTCTGCTGATTGGGATACTAAAACTTTTTGACAGTTCAACTTCTGCTTGTTTGTCCTATTTGGGATTTCTGTCTTGTTCAGATATTCAAGCAGTCTGGGCAGATAAAACACAATATCTTCAGTACAGTAGAGCTATTGCCCTCTCTTCCCTAATAGAGAAAATTCTGATGAATTGTCACCTCTAAGGAAAGAAGCCATTCATCCAAGCTGTCCCTTGGAATTACACCAGAACACTCCATCTACTCTCTGGTTAGAACAGCCAATCTGTGCTAACTGTGGACCTGGAAAGCACTTCCCAGCTCTAAGAATTCATTAATCCTGTGCCATATCCAAGCATCAAAAAGAGGTAAACAAGAATCAACTGCAATAGGTAGTCATACTAATCGTTGGGCTGTCAGAAAGAAATAAAAATTAAGACATTAATAAGCACACTTAGACCTAAAGAGAAGCCCTCACAAGCAGCTGGCAACCATTTCCTGTGAGTACACACATAATGCCCAAAACTGTATGTTTGTGCAAAGCGTAACCAATTACTGCTTATTCCTCAGTTTATCCAGGAAGGTCACCAGTCTTTCAGAGATGAAAATATTGTTCATATTTGAACCTCATCAGATAACTCTGAACTAGCAAGACCTTGCTGAGAATGAGGTTCTACTCCACCCATCACAAATGATTCACAAACTATCATGAAAGATGGGCTCTCATATCCAGCTGTTTCCTGGTCCTTGAGTATGTTTCTGCCACACAGTTTATACTGTGATGACATTTTTCACAGTGTATCTGTGCATTCTTCAAGATGCTGGCATTGCAAGTGCAGGATTTCTTTCTGCTCACCCAAGAAGATCATTTCGAGAAGCATGATTTTCACAATAGTAAGCAAACTTACTTAATTTTGGATTAAAATAGATTGCTAAAAAGGATTACTTCCAAGGAGCTGGAGATTTAGTTCCTTTTCTAAAAACAGAGCTCTCTTCCCATCTAAAACAGAGCTCCCTTATTTCCTCTTCCATGAGCATGACACTTTAAAGGCTCAACCCATGACACTCTACATCACATTGCACATCATGTTACAAATACTTCCAAGGGCAACATGCCTTCTTCATAAGTTTATAGTTTACTCTTGGCAAGTGAGACTTCCCTGTTATATTTCTGAGGAGTTTGTCCTGAAGACAAAACAGTAAAAGGGATACAGAGAGATCCTAATGCTCCCTTCTTGGCTATGTCCAACATCTCAACTACTCATGATGAAATATTTGGGGAAGGTATTTTACACCTATTTCTCAAAAACCTCTCTTAACCTGTATCAGAATGTTCCTCAGTGGCTGTAGGAGCACCTACAACCCATAAGGGAGCAGGGATTGCCACCTGCAGCTACAGAAGTTATTTTAAGTAACACTTGCCATTTCTTTTGGTGACTGCAAAGAGCATTTCATGAGTAAGCACTTGTGAAGGGAAGACAAAGCCCTTCCCAGCTGACACCACCCCCTCTGAAAGCTCTGAACAGAAGACAGCAGTTCAAGACACTCTAAATTCTGGATGGAGTGAAAGATGAGGTCGGCCTCTTAAGAGGAGCTGTCTCTTCATAAGGAAAACTTCATGAACTGCTCTAAGGTAAAACACACAGAGAACATTCACCCTTAGTAGCACACTTTAGAATGGCAGCTGCATATTCAAAATTACTGAGATATAGCTTTTGAAATAGAAATTAAAAGAAAATACAAATCGGAACATGATTCAAATGCAAGGAAAAACCACTTGAAAGATTTTTAAAAAGCTCTGGATTTTTAAAAAGCTTTAGAAGAAATGTAAGGTCACGAAGAATAAACACCTGGCTTAATTTTTTTTCCCTACAGGAACTGAAAAACTAGAAAGGTTAAATTGAATACATTACAATTGTTTGCTTTTATGGAAATATGAGCAAACATGTTCCAGATTTTTAGCTACCTCTGTCAAAAGGAACCTAAGACACCAAGTTAAACAGCCTCATGTCTGCTATGGTCTGAAAATGATGGATGGAAGAAATCAAAACTCAGAAAGGTGTCATCGACTTATAGGCAATAATTCTGAAGGCAGGACATTTTATAATGGAGATTCCATTCCTTTTTTTTATAATTTAAAAATGTACTTTTTTAAAATTCAGTCAGCTACTTCAAGGTAACTTGCTAGAATAGGAGTACAATAAAATACAGCTCTAATAAAGCACATGATCCCAGCATAAAAGTTAAACCCAGGAGAAAAACTAAAGTAACTAGAAATACAGATAACAACCCAGATGGGAAAGTCATTTAATGAATCCTTGATCTGATCATCTGCTGATGAATAGGAAAGAACACTGAAATCAGAAAAGATTTATTGATTTACAGCTGCTGAGAGTCAGCTGTGGATTTGACATGATAGATAAGCCTGATGGTGTAAAATGGAGTCAGAGCTCAGTGGTGACAAATCTAGAGAGAGGAAGTTGTTTTAAGCAGCAAAATCCAGATTGATTGTACCTATCCATGGCAAAGGACCTTAGGCTTGGATCATTTAAAACCAGACCAGGGCATTATCTACTGTAACACGGTAGCCATTTAGTTCTGCCATGTTTTAAACTAGTAGTTTGTTTATATAAGTATTCTTTCAAGGAGAATTAGTCTTAGTAAAATATAATGAGTATGGATGGATACATTACTGTGGATTCTAGAGAAGCTCCATTCCAGGTAATAGCCCAGAGTGCATCACAAAACCAGAGAATATACTGAGTTGGAAGGGCTCCATCAGGATCATTAAATCCAGCTCCTGTCCCTGCACAGCACCATCCTCAGGAGTCACACCTGGTGAGTCCTTTTGTCATTGACAAGTGCCTTATGGATAGGAGGAAACACATGTTCCTCTTCCCCACTGTAATGTCTGGGAGCTTTGCCTTAATCAAGTGTCACAAGCTGTGTAGGCTGGAGACAGTTTGGGGGAGACTTTTATACATGAATTAAATGACCCTTCTAACTCCAGACACAAGCAGACCAAAGCAGGTGGCTCTGTGGGAGTGTTCTTGCACATCTTTCTCTGCCAGGTGATTATGTCCAGCAACTCTCTTCTGTTCACATCCAGAGCAGAAACCACCCTTGATGCCTGTGGCATGCTGTTTTAAGGATTCCATCAAATTAATAGATAAAAGATCACATGAGTACCTGACATAATTTCTAGTTCCCCTGCTGCCAACTGAAGCAATGCAAAGTTCAAGCAAAACAGTCACTGCATCATGGTGGCTTCTGCTGCAGGAACAACTCAGCTGTTGATGCAGCAGATACTGGATCATAGCTTTTAGTCCAAAATATTTAGGAGAATGGGCATTACAGTCAAATTACTTTCATATGCTGGGTTTTAAATTGTGGTGGTTCAGCAGAAGTATTCAGACAGTAAATGCAGTCTCTGAAGCAAGCTACTTAGGACATCCCAGGCTACAGTTGTGCCTGCTAAAGGAGAAGGATCTTAAAGTGTGCACTGAAGATCTCTAGATAAGTCTGCATTAGTCTGAAATGTCCAGTTAAGCTTTCTGGCAGAAAAGGTGCTATAAGAAACAATTCAACTGAGTTACAGAATAGTTGATGGAAAAGCCTCTAAACAGAAAAAATGAGCAATACATATATTTAAAGATGTTTGGTTGTCTATTTCTATTTTCTGCTATCTCACTGATACCTAAGGTCATTATCCACAGGAATAACACATACAGACTATAAAACATATTGGTCACTTTAATGTCGAGACACAAAGAGGGAAATGATTTAAAAAAATCTAATCCAATTGCTCCTGAAAGCACATTATGCAATAGATCTTTATGAAAAATATAGCAGTTAGAATTTTCCATAAAGAATGCTCTTCAACATAACCACAACCAAATATCAGTCTAGTTCTCATTTGGTCCTAATTTCCCTGTTCAGAGTAATTTTATAAACCTTGTCTGTTAAACTAAGCAATTCTAAAACTGGCTGTTTCATTTTTATAAGATCAACACGATTTTAAGTATTCCTGGGAGCTGCTTTCAAGAGTTAGTTGTAGGGTGAGGAAATGGGAACATGCAAGTGTGTGGCCTTAAGACTCACAAAAAAGTATTCACTTACGGTCAAAAGAAACAGTTGAAGATTTGGGATCCCTGGATTTGCAAAGAAAATAATAAATAAAACAAAACACCACTCTAAAATGCAGATAATCCACTTGTTCAGTGAGACATTCCATCTTCTCTCACAAGATGTCAACAAATAATGAACATCTGGTAAGACAGGAATTCAGTGAGCTCACTCTGCTCATTACCTTCACAAGTGGTGTTCCACTAGCACATAGACAGATGACTGGGTCAGTGAAGAGGACCAGTTGTTACTTTTTCCACAGAATGAAATGACAGAAAAATGGCAATATTTTGAGAGAATTACACCGTACCTCTCAGGATACCTCTTCCAAAACTGTTTCAGTTGTTCTGGTAGGAACTTGGCATGCTGGTGTTCAGACTTCACTGGTGTCAGACCAGCAGCTCTCTTCTTCATTCATGTCTTAAAATGTGAACAGCTAATTCTTCAACATCAAGACTGTAACAAGCACTCAAGCACAGCCCCTTTCAGACTGTGAGCTCTGTGATGTTAACTCTACCTGGCCTCAGACTGCAGTTCTTGCTGGGTCCTCAGATGCCCCTCTCTCACCCCATGTGATATGTCTGCCCAAGCTGCTTCATCCATCCATTAGATTCCATTTTTTTAAAGAAACTCCTGGAGGGAATGGGGCTCCAAGCATATTTGTGGTAAACTTACCAGCCTTCAAGTATTACAAAACTACCATTGAAGAAGAAAAGTCTTAAGCCAAATCAAAGTGCTTTTAAAACCATGTTGTTGAAGAAAAAAAGAATAGGCATCTCTGCTTGCAAACACTCCATTTAACAATCCCATCCAAAATTACAGTTTTGATGAAAAGGGAGAATGGCAAACCTCTTGAACCATGTTTAAATGGTAAAGCCAAATCCCCTGTGAGGTACTGAAATCCTGTATGAACAGTAAAACACTAATGGGAATCCGTTCTTTTCCATACTAAAAGCTTTGATAGCTGGCTGTGCAAGGAGCATTATAACACCCAAACTAAACTTTCCAGAAATTACACAAAGAAATGGAGAACCACTAAAAGACAGCACCACCAAATTCTCTGTGCTGTGTGTTTCAGGTGAGCAAACCAATTTCAGTAGTGCCAGCATCACATACTTAATTCTGAACTTGGTGGTATTTTCTATGCTGCATTCCAGAGAGCAACAACTCCACCTGAACTTTGGTGAGATTGAGCATGGGAATCATGCCTTAGTGATAGAGAAGACTACAAGTCTTTTGATTTCTTGGGGGGCAGGAGGGGAGAGGAACATTCAAGGCTTATAATTTCACAGTCCTTATAAATCACTTTAGTGCTGCTCTCTTCAACACTGTTCCACTAAAGGGAAAAAAAGCAGTTCCCATCCCTTTCCAAGACCCTGACAAAGTACATATTTGTGTGTACTTTTGTAATCAATTTAAAAATTCAGATCAAACACAATATCTGGTTTGTGGCAAGATTTCCCTTTCCAAAAGAAAAAATGAATTAGTCTATTATGAATCATTGAACAATATTGATATTACGATCTGAGCAGAAATAAATGTCATAAAACTACCAGACAGTAAATATAACACTAATAACAGTAGGGGATCTGACTTCAAAAAATTTTTATCATTATTTTCATGAATGTTTGGCATTCTCAATTTTCTGCCATATCACTTGAACACACACTGAGGCACTTCTTTCTTTCTAGCTCAGTCTATTTTCATTTGGCATTTTGCTCCTGGAGTGCAACAAATGGCTAGAAAGGGAAAAGTCCCTCTGCCTAAAGAGGTTTCCCAACGCTGCAGAGTCTTGCATTGTAATTCAAAGAAAAATTGTTCTTGGTGGAGAAGGTAATTCCACCAGAAGATTCCCCTAAAACTGGATATTACTAATGTGTTCCCTAGATTGTAGGGCTCACAACTCTCTCACACACACAAGGTGATGGCCAGTTTTCAACCCCAGTGCTCAGTGGGGTGACTCACCACAATGCAGCTGTTATCACTTATTATATGAATAATGTATGCTGATAATTCATTTGATGTGTGGCTTTGGTGAAAATTTGCAGTTTGTGCTGCACTAGAGACCATATGTCTGGGTACCAAGTCAGCAAATGATAGGTCAAGTTCAAAAGCTTCATCCAGAAACAGCTATTAAGCTTTAAAAATTGCAGCTATTGATCTGAATTATTTCAGTTTAGAGCCAGGTCTCATAGACACATTATAGGAGCAAAGAGCTCTTAAGTTTGCCAGAGCACAGTTGGCCAGGGATGTCCATTCCCAGAGACTTGTTTAAACTGAGAAAGAGAAATGCCCCAAATTAGGTTTTTTCTTGTCTTAGTCTTAAAAGAAAACTTGATTCTCTGGGTATAGTTCTACCCACCTTGGCTTTCATTTCTGGGCTTAAAACAATACTGGTTTGTATGCCTAAGCAGACTTTTTTTTCTTTTCTCTTTCTTCTTT